>SNQJ01S0107020.1:15427-45170 GCA_010110895.2 Picea sitchensis | reverse complement strand
AAAGAAAAAATAAATTCCATTACAAGGTTGAAGAAAATCTGAACGAGAACCAGATATCAAAGAAAATAATAATAATAATAATAAATATATAATATATATATATGGAATAAAAAAAGTTAAATGTATATAAATAAAGAATTAAAAAAATAAAAAAAATATAGGAAAATAATTAAAAAAAGGGGGGGGAATTAAAAAGTTTTCACCAGTCTGTACGTCAACAGTCCATCGTACGCCAACACACTCAGACACCAATTTTCATAACTTAGATTTGGATTTTAATTGCATAGTGTATGCGTCCATACAACAGTAATAGGCATTAATTCCTCAACCATACAAACACTGAAATCTATTGCTTCAACTGCAAACTTTCCATACAGTTGTACCCTCCACTCATGGGTAAATAGAGTCAAAGAAATTTGCGATCCGTACAATCTGAAATTGAATACAATAATTATTATCAATCTGTACCCATCCGTACAATCTGAAATTGAATACAATAATTATTATCAATCTGTACCCATCCGTACAATCATCTCCATATTGTCGCGTCCATACAGTCGCGACCGTCAACAAAGTTACCGTATGGTTACATTCGAGACCTTTCATAATTCGATAAGACAAAGATAACTCGTCATAAGTTATATGAAGGAAATATAATAAAAGGAGTTGGGTTGATTGTATTATATGAGTGAATTAAAAAGATTATAACAGTGATAAAGTAAAAAGGTATTTATAAAGTGAAAAAGAATAAATTATTATATTCAAAAAAAAAATACTAAAAAAACAAAAACATATATCTATTATAAGAAGAGTATTATTAAAAAGGGTTTTATATTGGAAGTTAGTATTAATTGGAAAAAGGATATGACTATTTTGAAATTATATGTTTAAAAAGATAAAAGTACCTCTTGAAGGTTCAAGACAATTAAAAGTTTCCTAAGTTATAAAAGGTTATTCAAAAGTTTTAATTAAAAGAAAATGTACTTTACAATTGACGTAAGCATTGTATCTCTAAAGTTATCAAAGATGTTATTTAAGAGTGTAACTCAAAAGGTTTAAATCAAAAGGGTTATACCAAGTTATTTAGTAAAGTTAATTGCCAAATTTAAAAAAGTTTAAATATTAAAAGGAAGGGATTTTTATTTTTTATATCAAGAAAATACAAAAGGTGTAAAGTTATAAGAAGAGATTAATTGGTTAAAGGAAAAATACATATATATTTATATAAATATAATATATATTTATATTTATATAAACTATTAAAAGTATATATATACATTTCAAAATCTATTCCATTAAAAGGAAAATATATTGAAGGGAATTATTTAATCTTTTTTGAAAAAAAAATAAAAAAAATTATATCGAGTTACTTATGGAGATATAAAAAAATCAAATACTGACCAAGCATATGGGGCCAACCGAGTGATAATTATACCACCAGCTAAGCCAATCCAGGTCTATATCTTTGTGCCGGTCAGCTTTTGGCGGGATTGCTACCGGGCTATTACTTACTTGGTTATTTGATGAAAAAGTAAAATTACTTTTGAAAAAGTGAACAAAAGGGTATTTCAAATATTAAAGACAAATCACTTTTTATACAAATATTAAAAGGAAAAATACTTTTATACTTTATTACTAAGGTATAATAATAAAGAGAAAAGAGTATTTTATATAGAAGATATTTATTTATAAAGTGAAAGGAGTATAAGGAAAAAGGAATTTTTTCTAAAAAGGATTGAAGAAATATTTAAAAATTAATTATTATGGAAGGATATCAAGGTAACTTAGAAATACAATCACAAATATTGGAAGGAGAACTAGGACATTATAAAGTGAGCAATAAAATATTACAGTTTGAAATTGAGAAGGAAAAATATTTTAATGGGTTAACATAGAAAGATAATCGTTACTTCAAAGAGCGTATTCAGGAACTCATTGCACAAAATGAAGAACTAAAGACCGAAAGACAAAAAAATGGACCAAGACTTACTAGAACGAGATGAAGAAATATTACGATTAAAAAATCATAATCAAATTTTACTAGTTAAAATCAAGAAGTCAAAAGACAAGAAGCAAGGGGATACAAATTTAGAACAAGAAAATCAAGGTCTCAAGGAGAAATCAACTAAAAAGGAGGAAGAAATCTCCTGCCTAAGGAACCTTAACCAAAAATTACTTGAACAAATTAAAATCTTAAAGGACNAGTTTGAAATTGAGAAGGAAAAATATTTTAATGGGTTAACATAGAAAGATAATCGTTACTTCAAAGAGCGTATTCAGGAACTCATTGCACAAAATGAAGAACTAAAGACCGAAAGACAAAAAAATGGACCAAGACTTACTAGAACGAGATGAAGAAATATTACGATTAAAAAATCATAATCAAATTTTACTAGTTAAAATCAAGAAGTCAAAAGACAAGAAGCAAGGGGATACAAATTTAGAACAAGAAAATCAAGGTCTCAAGGAGAAATCAACTAAAAAGGAGGAAGAAATCTCCTGCCTAAGGAACCTTAACCAAAAATTACTTGAACAAATTAAAATCTTAAAGGACAAAAGAAAGAAGAATCTAGAATAAAAAAAAGACAATAAATCAAAAAATAAGGAATAACTTTTATGATTAAGACAACATAATCAAGATTTATTAACTCAAATTAAAAAGTTGAAGCATGATAAGAAAACTTTACAAGAAAAACTAGATCGCAAAAGATCATTGGTCGATAAGGGAACGATGACAGACCCAATCAAACTTACAACTCAAAAGGAGGCGAATCTAGCTGATGTAAAGAAGTTTTCAAATATCGAGGTACAAACAAACCAAAGATATCAAGAAGACTCAATTCCAAAAGTTAATCAAGAAAAAGATGCAAGTATAAGAAGTAAATATCAAGTTGCAAGGATGCCTTATCAACATCCTAATCACAAAAGTCGATACTTCAACCAATCAATATATCAATAGAAACAAATAACCGCTATGTCGAAGAATATTACTTCCACTACAAGTGCGGGTCATAATAGAAGCTATCATGGGAGTAGAAATGTATCAATTCCTTTCCAAAAACCCTATAAAAACCCAAATCCATAGAAGATCGAATTAGGATAGGCAGACTCCTTTACAATTTGACAATTCTACTCAACGCTCATAAGATCCTATCGTCTCAGGTCCTCAATGATTACTAACTCAATAATGAAGAAGCATGAGACAATAATTACAAGCTATAGCAAGAGATAAGTCTTCCATAAAGTATGCTTTGATGACAAAGCATTTTTAAGGGGAAGGCAATGTTATGAACACAAATATACACATAAATAGATATTCATAACATAATAACTAATTAATAAATAATAATTATTAATAATGAAAGGGCATGTCTCTAAGGACATGACTATTGGTTAAGGGCACCCCTGCGTGGGTATATAAACGAGTCCTCATTCTCAATTGTATATCATCTTATATCTTATCTTATCATATTTTATACATTATTCCTTCATGGATTATTTTGTTATATTCCAAGTATTTTGGATAATTCTTGTGTGAACGAACTTTGTTCGTCTCAGAGATCGTACTTGTAAAGAGTGTCAAGCGCACAATATATGATATTTGATTCTGAAACTTGCACCAAAAATACTACCGACAGTCTAATATCCAATGCAACTAGTCTCACTTAATTTGGATACTCACTGAAGAAGATATTACTATTTTACCCGGAACACATGTTTGAGACTAGTTAATATGACTAGTCAACTACCCTATCTTACACATGGTGTATCTACAAAACTAAGATGACCCAGAATCTGAAATTTTTATCACAACTACCTTGATAATTTATACGAATATCCTCTGAGTTTCAAGGTCTGAAAAATCACATAAACATTTTAATAGTGGAAATTTTGTGCTGACTAAATTAAGGATGATTCCAGAACCTGATGTTACATAGGCTATATCTCCGAAAGTATAAAGCCTCAGGAGATGACATTTTAACCCCAAGTATATTGATCTGTATAATAAATATCCCCCAAATATTTACTTCTAAAACATCGTATAAAAAAGGATATAGTGAAAATTCCAAGGTGTCTCAGTTGCAACAATGAAACCCCAAGATCTTGAGCTCTGATATCAAATGTTAAGAACCAAATATAAAAATAACATAAAAACCTCAAAACAAGTACTCAACGCCTTGAAAAAAATAGAATTTCAGATAATAATCCTCTTCGAGGGGGAAACCTCCTTATACACCACATAAATTTACAAATACAAGATGATTTCAAATGAAAAGGTCTCCTTGGTATATATATACAAGACTAGGAGGCACAATTGCAACTAATGGATCCAAGAAGACATAAATAAAATAACAATACTAATGTAATATGCCCCAATTAAGGGGTAATGTGCCACTATTTAGGGATTAACAAGATCTCTCTCCAAGGGGCTTCTTCCACAATGCTTACATAAGGAATTTATATAGTTTTCCTCTCTCCATAATTCAAGGAGACAATATCCACAAATTTAGGATCTAAATAAAAAATCAAGGACAAAAATGAGAAAGCATATCAACCAACTTATGAGACCCTTAACTTCTCCTTGAGACCAGGAAACCACTTGTGATAAAATGAGGAAGAATCCCAAACCAACTTATGAGAATCTCATCCTCTTATTGAGAATATAAAAACTAGTTGTGAGGTGGATTCTCACATAAAACTAATTTCCCCTTAAAACTAGAAAAATAATTTGTGTGGTGGATTCTCACACAACTAATTTTCCCTTTTTACAAATTAAATGAAAAACACATGAGTAATCCCACTCACTCCAAGTATTAGTCATTTTTGAATGAATAATACATGAGCTTCTCACACTCATTTAAAGTATTAATCATTTTTACAATTTTAAATGGGACATTAATCATTCTTTTAAACTTTGTCACCTATCATCAATCAACAATTTAATGATTTGCTCCATGGTGTGCAAGTATTGAAAATGGTCAATTGACATCTTGTGAACTTACTAGCGAGCACTTGGAAAACGGGTTGTGTAACACTTTCAAACAATTCAGGGG
The DNA here is from genome assembly GCA_010110895.2 of Picea sitchensis. Taxonomy (NCBI): domain Eukaryota; kingdom Viridiplantae; phylum Streptophyta; class Pinopsida; order Pinales; family Pinaceae; genus Picea; species Picea sitchensis. The sequence continues at coordinate 40,116 of SNQJ01S0107020.1, read as the reverse complement.
TAGTCAAATCCATGAGATGTAATAACAAGGACCAAGATACATTCAATGTGAGAGTTTAGGGAAGAAAAGTCTTTTGAAAGGAAACTAGCTTGATGATGAAATTGTTGTAGGCTATCACAATCACATTGAAAAATAGGAATGTTAAGCATACATTCACTGGATGTCATTTCAAATAGTGACATACTATTATCAATTAATCACAAAATAACAAATCCAATGGAGAACAAAGTCACTACTTCACAAGGATCATTAAATTTTTTAAAGGGGATCCCTAAATTTGAAGACTCAGGGCTAGCCAAGGCCTCATCAACCTCATTCCTTGAAAAAATGAGGAATCATGGTAGGCCTTCCAAGACAATAAGGAAATATTTTTCTTTCTCTTGAATGAAGAATAAATGGATGATAATATTATCTACTTGGAAGATATTAAGTACCCTAAGCGTTTGATTCCTTTAAAAAATATATATTCCCCTAGTGATGCTAGCAACAATGATAACTCCAACCAAGAAAAATCTAAGCATAAGGTAGGAGAAACCATACTTGTAAATATAAGATAGAAGGGAGAATATTTTTTTGTTGCATAGGCGCTAATACCCACGATGAGGAGATAAATAAGTTTATAGTCACGATGGATTCACCATGGTGTCACAAACCTATATCCATTGTAGAAAATGTCCATATCCATGACTAAGGTATATACATGTCCCTTTCATTAACTGAACTTCATTTCCCAATCCTTCCCTCCCCTTCCCCACCTCTTTTTTTGATATATTGTTTTAGAAATGGTTGTATAGGGGAAGTAATGGCCTTTTACAAGCTTGATAGGGGATGATTGCCCTTCTATTAGGATTTATTTATTGATTTATCTCACCTGATTGTTGAAGTAACATTTTTTTCATTTTCATCCCAATACTTTCGACTTTTCACCCTTCACATGATCAACTCATTTATTGTGTAGATGGTTCCCTTTGGTACATTATTTTTTTACCAAACTAGGAAACAAGGATGACCAATGATCTATCACTCAGGATGTTCATGGTCCAACCACTTTTATCTCTTTATGAAATATCCTTGATTTGAAGTGACCCACGTTTCCTTCAAGCTCATAATCAATCATACAAATTCAAGGTTTTCCATTCTTATTCTATATGTGAAACACTACCAATATGATAAGAAGGTTGAAGAACATGTGAAAAATCAATTGTAATAAAACAAAACCAAAGTCCCATCAATAAACATACAAACCATATTTAGGAAAAGAAAAATTTCAAAAACCTAAAGCGAAATCCAATTGGAAAAGGATATGTAAACTAAGATGCAAAAAATCCAATGGAAAGCTTTTCTTCAAAATAAGAAATAGTATCAAAAAATAAAACTACTTATTATAGTCAAGCAAACAAAAGGAGAAAGACCACTCTAAAAACAAAAAATGAAAACCTATTCTACATCCTACACTAAATTCCAAGAATAACACATTATGTGAAGTCATAATGCTAGTGAAACCATCCAAGTTGGTTGTTTGTGCCTATAATAGAATTTACATGGTGTGTGGGAAAACATTTATTTTGTAGGATGGCATTTAACATGATCTAGTCCAACAATGGTTCATCTTTGGTGAAAGTTTTGAATGCAAAAAATCATCACGTGACTTCGAGACTTGGATAAAATATGATTTCATCCATGATGCAACCATATCATACACTTCCTCCTTAACCTTGTTAAGTTTTTACTGTTGTTATTAGGTTATTTCCAAATTACATGAGGATTCAATGCATTTCCAAAAAAAAAACGTAAAGAGGATCACTGAAAGAAACACAATCACAAGGTATGAAACATTTTATCCTGGGAAGCCCTCATGGGGGAGAAAACCCAACAAAAGCTTCCTCAATAATAGATTGCCAATACAATGCCAAGACTAAGACCAAAACATCAAGAATAAACTAAGACTAAGCATGTGGCTTTGTTCTCCTTCCTCCTGCAACTGCAACTTCCTTCAAGATATGCGCACTAGATGAGTGAGTGAATGAATGAACAAGTGAGGCACCATCCTCACATATAAATACTAGTTGAGGAGGCAGTAGGGTTATGTCTCTTCACTTAGTAGGGCCAAATTCTTCTAGAAGTGGTTAAAACCACTTTATAAACACTAGGGGCCAACTTTACAAATACCACCATATAAATATGGTTTGACAAATCCACAAAATAGGATTTGATCTTATACAAGACCCGACATGATCAATCTGCAAAAGGGGATTTTATCTATAAGATAATAACTCAAATATAATTAGAATATTCTTCGAACTTACAATATTTCAACACTCCCCCTTAACGAGAAGGGTATTCTACTGACATGAACCAATACAACATCATTAAGAGAAGAGTAGGGGAAGCATCAACATCTGGAACAATGACTAAAACATCTATAAATCATGCGAAGTTTTCTCATCATCAATATCTGTCATCGTTCTAACCTTAGAAATTTTGGAAGTAACATCATCATCATCATCGTTAGCATGAAATTTGAAACATCAACATCAATAACGTGAAGCTAGAACAATGTCATCAAAACATGAAATTTGAACAACATCACATCAACAACTTGAGAAGTTGGACAAGCAAAATCATCATACAGGTGTGGCAATATGGTGGAGTGCATCAACAACAATTTGTGGTACTCTATGGGCGAAGTCTTATGGGACCTTGGATTTCTTTCAGAGATCATAAGATTCCCTAGGATGCAAAATCCTAACAGAGCTACTAGTAATATTGGCATATACATACACGGGCTCTCCTGGTATTAACCCACCCATGCATCGATATCTTCCGGGGATGGTCAATCCCTTTGGGATATAAATCCTAATGAAGATGTTGGTTCTTGGTCAGGCGTCTATAGTTTCATCAACATCCTTCCCCTTTCGAGGAGGTCCTTTTCAGGATAACACCAAGCTTGTCTTGAAAGAACTCAAACTTCACAAGAGACAGAGGCTTAGTCAACACATCTACAACCTATATCACATGCTAACATATTAACTTAGACTTTACAACTCCCTCTGCCATATCAGATGCTGGTGATCTACAGAATCTATGTTCTTACGACTTATCCATGGAACATTTGGTTCTACGTCATCTTTATACAACTCTGGTTATCACATAGAATCATGATGGATTCCATCTCCGGATCGAACGGACACATCAACAACCACGAATCCATATGGCTTCTAGTTGTGGAACATGTTGCAATGTACTTTGCTTATGTTGTGTTGAGTGCGATAGAATTTTGTTTCTTGCTTCCCCGAGATATCATAGCGGAGCTCAAGTTGAAACACATACTTGAAGTGTTCTTTTTGTCTTATGCACTTCCAACCCAATCTGAATCAATATAACCACACATTCTGAGAGTCATGATCTCAATATAACAAAGACCATAATCCAAATGCCTTAAGGTATCTCATCACATTGCTGCGATACAAAGGTGAACCGTCTAGGCTCCCATGAATCTTGGCTCAAAGGTGTTCACAACAAAAGCATATATGGCATTATTCGATGAATCATCGGCAATCCAAATAAATACGTAAAAAAATCAGAGTAGCATCAACAAATCGATGAAGTATCAACCATGAGATTAGAATTCATTTCCATGGGTGTGTTCGTAGCTTTACATTCCAACATGTCGGATCTGTTGATGACTGTGCATACACTTCCATTAAGAGTCTTCTGCAAGGCTTTGCAAACTTGAACCCTAAGAAATAAATGCATCGACCCCTAAATTTCATTCAATTCATGGCGAGATTCTTCTTTTGCAATATGTGATAGTTTCCTCTGACCCAAGAATAAGTGATCTACATATAGTATCAATATAACAAGATCATCATTCATAAACTTGAAGTAAAAGTTAGAATCAACTCTACTCTTGCTAAAGCCCAAGATCATCAGGAAAATATCAATTCTACCATACCAATATCTAAGAGTTTGCTTCAACTCGTACAAAGATTTCTTCAATCTGCATACATAAGTCTTTCTATCTTCAACAAAACCCTTGTGGTTGTTCTATATATACTTATTCTTCAATAACACCATATAACAAGGTTGTTTTCACCTCCATTTGGTGCAACTACGCTGTTTTGGATAAAGAACGCGATTGGATCGATAAATTGTAATGGCTGCTTGGGGTGAAATGTTTTCTTCTTGGTCATGCCTTCGCTTACCGAGAAAAATAGAGCCTAAAATCTGCCTTATGTTTTTCAATACGCTTCCATCTGCTACATGTTTTATCTTGCATATCCACTTCGAAGATACCACACCTTTGTTCTTCAGTCTGGGAACTAATTCCCACACATCATTCTATATAATGGACTGATGTTCATTCTATCGTAGTCATCCATTCTTTCTTTTGAATGGCTTCTCCAAATAAATTAGGTTGCTTTTCTATGAGATCACACATCAGGCCATATAACTTGCAAGATGTTCTTAAGGTTCTTTCTTTGTCTCATGGTTCATGGGCATATACTTTACATCTTAGGAATAAGTTCCTTGCCCAAGATGGATTTCTCTTCTGAGAGATCATCATATGGGGAGGTTCTTGATATTCAATCATATAATGATCTTCTGGAATATCATCATAAGGGGTAACAATAACTTCCTTCATGGGTTCTACAACTCAGGATACATGTTCTTCTTCTTATACTTTTTCAAGCTAGCATTTCCTTGATATTTTTAGTGTTTCATCTTAATCAAAGGCTACATCTTTGTTGATATCAATATGATGGTATTTTAATTATAAAATGCTTGGGCCTTAGAGACCTCCGGTTATCCCAACTTAATTTCCTTCTTTCCTAAGGGATCCAACTTAGTTCTCTTTTCTTTTGGAATGTGTGCACAAATCTTGGACAAACAAATATTTTGAGGATGGCTTGCTTGCAGTTCTTTCTAGTGAACATGTCTTCCAGAGTTTTGAATCCAAATTACTCTGATATCTATTTGGACATGTCTTCTATTATTGTTGCTTCAACCCATAATTGCATTGGAATATCTTGATGTGGAGAATCATAGTCTTTCTTTGCTTCCATAATCATTCTTTCTTTCTTCTACCAGTTTTTTGAGAGAGGATTGTAGGAGGTGGTGAGCTCCCTCTTAATCTGACATCTCTGCAAAAGCTTAAAAAATTATTTTGAGGTGTACTCTCTCATTATGGTAGTATCTGTGATTTTCCTTCAGAAGGTTTTCTGCAAAGATTTGAATTCCTTGAACTTTTCCAATTACTTGTATTTTTGATTCAAGAAATAAACCCAAGTCTTCACGAGAGTAATAATCAATAAAGGATACATAGTATGCATACGCCCTCTTAAGATAGGTTGATAATTGGAATTTTACGCCATCTAAGTAGACAAATTCCAGATTCAACCACTTTACTGTAGCTCTTTGGAAAATGATTCTTTATGTTATTTCCATTTGCACATCCCTTGCATACACATACATGATCAGCAACTGATTATGATAAACTTGTAACTAACTTGATTGCATATGTTAAGTCTTTGTATTTGATGTGAGCTAGTATTCTACCCAAAGTTCATAAAAGGAATTTAATTAGGTGAGTCAAAGGCTACATCAGTGACCTTTGCTTTGTGATCACCTTCTTCTGTCCCAATTACAACTAGTATTCTATTATTTTTCCTTTAGGCCACATAATAACTTTACCATATATGAATGCAGCCACAGAGCCTTTATCTAGGTGAAATAGAAATTAATTTCTTTTTCAAACCTGGTATATAGAGTACATCCTTCATTCTCTTCGGAGTTCCTGAATCAAGTTTTGGTGGATTCTCCCATTCCTTTAATATGATACTGATAATCATCTCCAAATTAGAGGCTTTCTGGGGAGATGTCTTTTACGTAATACTAGAGGAATTTCAACAACCTATCATGTTCCAGAGGACACTATCCTGAGGAGCCAAGTATCCTCTAGGTGCCACGAGATCCCAGGAGAGGATGAAAAAAAAAAAAAAACATAATCTTCAATCTCTTCTTACATGATTAACTTCTTCGTTGAATCATGGAAACCCCAGCTTCATGGTCATGGTGTCTTTTGTTATATCTCTTCTATTATTCTTCCCTTGGAAAGAGAGATTTCTTATATGTGTATCCTCCTGGTATTAACATTGATAAAAGAGGAGAAATATTTTCCCTTTCACATTATATGATATTTATTCAAAATCTCTTTGGAGGGTAAGATTCTTTATGAAAGTGGGTCTCCTTTGAAAATGAGACTATTTATTTCCACCTTTAGCATGAGAAGCTAGGGGTTGATCTTCATATCTTAATAGGACGACTTCTTGGTTGACCACTCTTGCTTCTTCTTGAAGATTTTATTCTTCCCATAAAGCTTGTCAAATTGGAGTTTCTCTCTTTTCTTGCCTGAAATAGTTTGGATGAAGAAATTTGAAGGTCTTGTGAAGTTTGTCATTAAGAGTTGTCATGATTAGTTCATGTTCATCCAAGTTGTCTCCAATTTCCTCTACTTGTTCCTTGAATTGAGAAGGCACAGAGAAATAGTCTTGAATTGTTTCTTCTTTTGCATCTTTGTATTCTTGAGTTGGGTTCTCAAGTTCCTCCTCCGGTTGATGTTCTTTCCTCATACATTCTGGTTAGGGTATGTATTTTGGATTATTCTTAAAAGAAACTTGAGGGATCAAGTGATCTTTAATGGGAGTATTCTTAGAAGAAACTTGAGGGATCAAGTGATCTTTAATGGAATCTGTAATTATTCTTTTGGCCTTAATCATATTCTTATTGTACGTTTCTTTGGCTGCATTTTCTTCGGGTTCTGGTACATTTTCTTTTATGAATTTTGCAAGGTCATTATCTTCAAGAATGAGTCCAACTCTGTAATTCTAGGAACATAAATGTTTTGTGCTTTCTAACTTGTCAACAAGCTTGGTGCTTGCAGACATCTTGACTTGGAGCTAAGAAAATGACCAGAAAATGAAAATGCTCAAAAATTGAAACTGAGCTTACCAAGAGATGCGTTGGGTTGAGGCGAGTTTACTGGAGCTGAATGTTTCAGAAAAATCCAGTTTTTACCCCTTGAAACTTGATTTGTGCAGTTCTGGACTGGTACTTCTGGTATTGGTTCTGGTTTTCTGGTACTAGTCAAAACTAGGGTTTGACTTTCCAGATAAACTAACCACTGGAAAAGTTTTCTCAAGCTTCCAAAAGATGTGCTAGGGGAGGGTGCACTTCCCAAGATAGTTTTTGGTAAAAAAATCCTCTTCAGTAGAAAGCCCTAATTTTCTTGTACGACAACAATGACGTCTATATAGCCAATGAAAGATGCTCTATTCAGTCAAGTTCTGAAACCATGTTAAGTTTTTACTGTTGTTATTAGGTTATTTCCAAATTACATGAGAATTCAATGCATTTCCAAAACAACAACATAAAGACGATCACTGAAAGAAACACAATCACAAGGTACAAAATATTTTATCTTGGGAAACCCTCATGGGGGAGAAAACCCAACAAAAACTTCCTCAATAACAGATTGCCAATACAATGCCAAGACTAAGACTAAAACACCAAGAATAAACTAAGATTGAGCATGCGCCTCTCTTCTCCTTCCTCTTGCAACTGCAACTACTTTCAAGATATGCACACTATATTAGTGAGTGAATGAATGAACAAGTGAGGCACCATCCTCACATATAAATACTAGTTGAGGAGGTGCTAGGGTTATGTCTCTTCACTTAGTAGGGCCGATTTCTTATAGAAGTGGTTAAAACCCCTTTATAAACACTAGGGACTGACTTTACAAATACCACCATATAAATATGGTTTGACCAATCCACAAAAGGGGATTTGATCTTATACAATACCCGACATGATTAATCCACAAAAGGGGATTTCATCTATAAGATAATAACTCAAATATAATTAGAATATTCTTCTAAGTTACAATATTTCAACAAACCTCTAGTGTAGCTTGGTCTATATCCTTGAGTTCCATACATGTGTTGGGACTAAAACCAAACTCACTTCCTCCAACAATGGTGAACTTCTCTATTTCTAGTATTAGAAGGTTGTCTTTGTTACCTCTTGCAAACTCACTCACCTTGAATGTGATTAAAGGAACCTCCTTAGTTAACAAATAAATTTGGACTTTATTTTTCTTCGAGATATTGTTAATGGGATTCAACTCATTATCCTTAACTATACAATCCTCCAACACTTGAATGTCTAACTTCAAACACACTTCAGATTCTACAAAAGGAAAGTTATGGAATGCATGGAATACTTTCTCTCTATTCAACAATTCATGTGAATCTAGGCTATCAATTCTTTATGAAAATGTAGAACTAAAATTCAAACCACAAATGACTTATGCAAGACATTCTCCATACATGAGCATGCTTGGTAAAGTAGTATTATGAAAATATTCATCAATAATATTTACAGTAAGTTTCTTTTCCACCTTCCAAAATGCATTATATGATTTATGTTTATAGTACAACATTCTTTTAGTCTATGCAAAATTTTTGTTCAATAATTTCATATTATAAGAGCACATACCTCCAACAAATATCCTTATCGTAATTTTATAGTTAATGATTTCTAATTCTAGTGATTTATATATATTTAGCATGCTTGGTATCGTTGGAATTAGAAGAAGGAAACATGGTCAAAGGATTCTTCTTCAAATACTTCTCAAGGACTCATACTTCCCCACAAACCTTCATTCAAGTCGGTGATTCCCTTCCACAAAATGGAAATAGCAATGGTGTTTGGAAGGGTGGGCACATACCACATAAATTATTTCAGGTGGAGGCTTGGGGCTGTCATGAGGGTGATAAATAGATTTGAAGGAATTGTGTGTTGAAATCTCAGATGGATTCTCCATCCTCTTTGTGTACTTCACCAAATTCCTACTAGATTTCATCCACTTGATAAGTTTCGCCATAATCACTTTTGAATACTTTTTTTTAATTAAGACTAGTTCTAAATCATGCAAATTAGTAAGGCATCATACTAGTCCCACACTTTACCTTCAAAAGTGAATGGACATGATTTGCAAACTACATCTTCATGAAAAATATTAAGTAAGAACAATGTACATTCATACCTCCTAATATGATCAAATTCTATTGTGTCTCCTTCACCTTTGAACTTTGGAAAGAAATTAATTACCTTTCATGGAAGGTCATGAAAATGTATTTGCAAGCCCAATGGGGTATTAGCCTCCCATGTAGGGATTTAGGGTAGATCTATGAGCCTTAAATGCAAATGAAATGGAACTCTACACAAGGTATCTTGCCATCATCCCTCCTTCTAGTGCCAACATGTTTTTGTTGGAAAATATTCTCTCATCAACATCATAGGTTCACCCGGCAAAATAACCCAATTATACCTTCCCCCATTGAAATGGGAACCCTTCGGATATGACTATCTCCATCATTTCTTTATTTCTTTATTGGTTATGGCATGGTCCATCATTTCTTTATTTCTTTATTGGTTATGGAATGGTCCATCATTTTGGGTTTTTATAATGGAGTGAGATAAAATGCATCTACTATGCTATGTAGAATGAAAATGGAATGTGGCCTAAACTAAACCTACTGGAGCAAATTAAAGAACAAATTTGACATGAAATAAGATGGACATGTACAAAAAATAGAGAGAATAGTCTACCGACCACAATTAATTCCAAACCTCAAGAGGAATACTCTCAAAAATCAAGAATAGCCTATTATCATAGGGGGAACACCATATTTCTCGTTTCACATCAAATATGTTAGACATAAATCAATGAAATAAGTGGAAAGAGAAAGGGAGAATAAATCTCCATCCATTGTTTGCACCAAACTCATTGTTTCTTTGAGGAATGAAGATAAAATATGAATCCTTGAGAGTTATATCTATTTTTTAGCATGGAATATAAGTGAGGAGTAATACAACATTGACAAAATAGTCCATATGACACAAGGATACAACCCACATATACCAAGAGACAATTGGAGAGGGGGGATAGTCCACCACCAAGCATAGATCTAAAAAGTATGAATAATTTTGATAACACTCAACTCTTTATTTACAAATAAGTTCACTTACATTACAAATTAAAAAAAAGACCCTTTTATTGAAATCAAGACACCTATTTATACAAAATAGGGAGATCCTTAACCTTTTGGGCGTCTCTTGTTATTTCCACTCTATTTTGCTCTTTGTCCTTACAAAAAATAGGGAGAATAGTCTACCAACCACAATTAATTCCAAACCTCGAGAGGCATACTATTGAAAATCAAGAATAGACTATGATCATAGGGGGAACACCAAATTTCTTATTTCACATCAAATATGTTAGAAAAAAATGATTGAGAGAAGTGGAAAGAGAAAGAGAGAATAACTCTCTATCCACTATATACATTGGACTTGTTTCTTGCTTTGAGTAATGAAAATAACTTATGGATATGTAATGCCCCTAGGCCGAACCCAATTGTAAATGTAAATACAAATGTACTTAAGCTGGTGAGTTGTTTGACATCATTTTTGTATGCACCTTCTATGGTATAGTGCGCACATGTACTATGCACTAAAATCATGAAGTGTGCGCATTTGAGGATACCTCGCACAACAGACTTAAGTGCGCGCAATTTTGAGGCCAGGGATCCTTTGTGTATATGTTGTGTTTTATAGGCCGGTGAGCCAGTTATTATAAGCTAGGAGACTTATATGTGGAATTAGTCTAGAGAGCCTAGATGCTAAAGGCCAGTGAGCCTATTTTTGTATATGTCTTATCTTTAATATAATACATCGTTGCATGTAGACCGACCACGATAAAAGAGTGTGGGGGACTAAACTCCACTAGTGAGGGAAAGGGGGGGCTAACATTTAAGGAAAAGGGATAAGCTAGGGAGATTAAGCCAAAAATGAATATTATATTAATATTCCTTAAAGTATAAAGTATGGATAATTATTTTATCATAAGTTCTAAGGATGGGGTCAAGTGGGCCAAAGTAGCTCCCAACGTAACAAGTGTCAATTTGGGAACATTCATACATATGGTTTGGACTTAGTTCAATTTCCCATTCATTCATGCCATGATCATGGACTCACTCATTCAACTGTCCTCCGTACCTCTTGGTTATTGTCACTGTACTTATATCCATACTGTACCCATATCCGTACCGATACCAATACCTATATCTATACCTGGTTAGCTTGGGAGCTAGACTGAAGAAGCAAGTTGTCAGGCCCATGGGATATTGAAGAGGCAGGTTGTTAGGCCCACGAGCAATTTCTCTCTAGGTGAGAGAATTGTTGGGAATTGATTCTCGAAGGTGCTAAACTGCATCTACAGGTCTCTGAGACTTCCTGTCCAACCTGTTGTTGAAGCCCTAGAAGGGAAGTGGGGCAGCTAAGGGACTATTGAGCAGAGAAGGGGCACACTTCCTGGGGTGGGACATGCATGTGGGGAATGAGGGACCGTAGGCTGTTAGTTTGAGTTGGCACTTGTGACAGAGTATTTTCTGTTGTCTTAGATACATCGGCCTGGTTAAGAATCCCTTTACCCGGGTGGAGTTTAGTCCCATCTTGGGGGTGACCCAATGTTGAGAGTGATGAGCAACGTGGTCTAAGGATGGGAGGTTCGTCGAAGGTATGCACACAGTTGGTGACATTTTTACAAGATAAGTGTCCATTGTATGTTAAATTACATGCTACATTATTATGTATGCGTTTATTTTTATGGGTTATTCCTGTGTGTGTTGCATGTATATTTTTATTATCATTTTGTATGAATCTGTGCATTTGCACAATGTATTTGTATGATTTATTTTATATATATATATAAAGTTTTGCAAGAGTTTCTGTATGCATATTTTTTTATTTGTATATAGTTCGAAAAATGTTATGTGGCATAACCTAGTTGGATGCTGGGGATGTTACAATATGGTATTAGAGTTCCAGTTTTCAACACTGAGCCTAGATGGGCCGAGAAAGATGAATTGAAGAGAAATTTCACATATGAATGATTTTGAAGTGGCCAAATTTCAAGTTACAGAGCGTCCATGGTAAAAAGTAGAAGCAATTGCATGGAATTGGGCAAAAACTCCAATTTCTTTTGTTAAATCCACAAGAAAATTGAGAAATTTGGCCAAGTGGTGAGATATTCTTGATTTAATATCTATTCTAGCAAATTCAGACCTGGAATTGGTCGAATTTGAAGTTACAGGGAAGCCATGACAGATGGAGCGAGATTAGTTGATTAAAATTCTCAATTCGTGAATTGAGCTTGGGAAAAATTTGTTCCAAGGATGTCAACCATCAACGATTTGTTGTTGCAGAGGTTGAATTGGTGTTATCAGGGTGAAATTGAACAAATTTCATAGTTGCAGAATGTCTGTGGTAAAAATTGGGAAAAATTTAGGCAAAAGCCCCAATTTCTGCAGCGGAATTCATGAGGAATTGATGCACATAAAAATGAATGTGTGCAGGTGGGCGCACTAAAAATGCATGATGAACAGTGAAAAGATTGTGATATGTGGAAAAATATTGGCATGCGGGTGCGCACGCTAAAATTAGGCGATGCGTGGTGCAAAGTGGCATTATGTAGAAATATATTGGTGTGCGGGTGCGCGTGCTAAAATTTGGTGCTGCACGGTGCAAAGTGGCATTGCGCAGAAATATATTGGCGTGCGGGTGCGCGCACTAAAAATTGGTGCTGTGCGATGCATAGTGGCATTGCATAGAAAATATTGACGCGTGGGTGTGCACACTTAAAATTTGGCATTGCACAATGTAGAGTGGTAATGCGTGAAAAATATTGGTGTGCGCACTTAATTTAGGCGTTGCGTGATGCAAAGTGGTAATGCACAAAAAAATTTGGCGCATGGGGGTACACTCTAAATTTAGCATTGCACGGTGTATATTGAGTGGTGCATGCATAATACTGGCACGCATGGTGTGCACATGCATAATAATGGCGCACATGGTGTGTGCAGTATTGACAGAGCGCAGATGAATTTTGTTGGTGCACGTGCAATGTGGGTATATGATGTCACACGACGGTTAGTTAATGTGCACACAGAGTACTGGTGTGCGGTGGGGGCTTACTAAACTTTGGCATGGTGCAATGCATAGATTAAAATACGTGCAACACAAAAATTGCACGCAACAGGTATTAGTGCATGAACCAAAATTGTGCGCGGTCGATATTCGCGCGTGACACAAAAGTAGTGTGCACCAGTTATTGGCGCAACAAGAGAAGTGATACACACTGGTTATAGGTGCACGAAGGATGCACTACCTTATGGTGTTGCTTCGCATGCTAAATATTGGTGTACAGGTTCACATTTGTGTGTGCGAAGTCGTTTGGATGGTCTACAACAACATAAAATCAACGAATTTCTGCAACATTTTATACTGTTAGAAGGTGATATTTTTGCAGAGCGATTTTGAGGCCCTAGAAAACATTTTTAGCTACTAGAAAACCCAAAGAGTACTAAGGTACACTTTGGATTTGCATCTCAAATAAAATAGCCCGAAGAGAGATTTCTAATGGTGTAAACCGTTCATCAAACGAAGCTTTTATGAGGAAGTTACAGGACAAACAATGGAGGGTAAATTTTAAGACCCAACTAACTTCGAAGGGCCATAACTTTATTCTCTAGAATCATATTGAGGCGTAGGAGACGTCTATGGAAATATATTGAACCATAGAAGACATTCCTAGAGCCGAATTAAATTTTTGGGCATGTTAAAAATGTTTAATATGGCAAAGAAGGTACCTGTAGCATTCCAGACCAAAAAAATGAATTGGCCTAGAACTTCAACAAGTTGTAACTGGCAGCCCAGAACCCAGAAAGAGGTGAAACTTGAAAAGACTGTCCAAAATATGTATATGAATAAACCCAATTGGGATCCTACTAAAAATCCAATGGAATAGGCACAAAAATGCATAATTACAACACAGAACAATTGAAGAGTGAACAAAACAATTATTGGACAATTTTCAAATAACGATAACTTTCTGCTCAAGACTTAGAATTGAGCATGGAAGTAGGCGTTGGAAAGGTATTGGACAATAGAATATAATTATTCACCCAAAAAATTGATCTAGGCAATCAATTTTTCAGGAAATCATAAGAAATAATTTTGATGTATTATTGAACCAGAATGGTTCATATTTTCCATGAAATTGATGAGTCAGTTAACCTGACAAAGTTTTGTTAGCTGCACATTTTGTAGAGTTAAAAACAACTAGTTCAGATCAGAATAAACATAGAGATTAGAGGAATGGAAGATGCACAAGGGACTTACAACATAGGAATATGAGATCATTAGGATGGATGTCCATTTGGGCATTGAAGGAACACACTCCAATTTACATGTAGAAGGAAGGGATGAAAACATGAATGTGGTAGAGACCATTAAAAATTTACAGAAGGATGTCCAAATCCATAAAGATGATAATGAAAGGCTTATGAGAGCTGAGGAGAAGCAGGAGGACTTCAACATGAATTTAATGCATATCTTGAACAAAATAGAAAATAAATTGGACAAGGAGAGTGGCTCAAGCAAAATAAAAAAGTCACAGATCTCCTGATGAGAAAAGAAGAACCAAAAGTATTAGCAGAAATCACCATCACTCCCCGAGGAATTCCAATAAGAGAGAACACAAAAACTCAAGTCCATCCCTTGTCAGGAAGCATAATAGTTATGGGGTGGATGAGATACGAGGAGAAATGAACAAAATCAAACCTCCTACATTTGATGGTGAGCACAAGAAGGATGAAGATGTAGAGACATGGTTGTTGGGCATGAGAAATTATTTTCAATTGCATAATTATTCTTCTCATGCAGAAGGAAGAATTTCCATCTATCAACTAAAGGGAAAGGCATCAATGTGGTGGGATCAGCTTATGCAGGTGCAACACCTTAAAGAGAAAAATGTTACTTGGAGGGAATTCAAGAAGTATTTTGAAAAGAAATACTTGACTAAGAGATACTATGACAAGAAAATGAAAGAGTTTTTTGAACTCAAGCTTGGAAGTATAACAATAGATGAATATGAAAAAATGTTCTTAGAACTATTGAAGTATGTTTCTTTCATCAAGGATGAGACAGTTAAGATTCAGAGGTATTTGAGTGGATTTCCATCATTCATCAGTGACAAAATATAATATGATGATCCCAAAAAATTGGAGGAGACCATAAGGTGAGCTAAATGCCTATATGATCAGAAAAGAGCAAGGCCAACTTTCCAAAAATCTTGGGAAGACAAAAAGAAATTCAAGGTGGATCAAAGGAAGAAGGGAACTAAGCCACCATTCTTCAGAAATAGTCCTCAGGGACAACCAACTTCTAGAGAACCCAGAATGATTGAGACAAGGGGGTTAAAGGCCAAGGAAACCACCTATTCAATGTTGGCGTTGTAAAGGAGATCATATGTTTATAGATTTCCCTCACAAAGGTGAAAACTTGAGGACTATTTATAATGTACAACAAGATGAAACAGTGGAGGACATGGACAAAAACGTACCAAGGATTTATGCATCCCTGGATAACAAGAAAGAAGAGTATCAGTCACATATGATTGAAGTGGAAGTTATGATCAACAAACAAACCATTGCTATTTTAATTGATTCAGGTGCTAGTCATATTTATATAGATCCTAAAATGGTGGAAAGTTTGCATTTGCCAAGAATAAAGCATGGAAAATCTTGGTTGGTGCAGCTGGCTACCAAAGCCAAAAGAAAAGTTAATGAGATGGTTAAGTCATGTCTTATGGACATGAATGGACTGAACACCAGGGAAGATTTGAACATATTGTCTTTAGGTTCCTATGATTGTCTAATTGGGATGGATTGGTTGGACCAACATCATGCTATCCTAGACTATCATAACAAGGTATTTACTTGCTTGTATGAGGAAGGGAACCTAAGGACAGTGCAGGGAATTCCCAGGGCAGTAACCATCAAAGAAATTTCAACATTGCAGCTGAAGAAATGTTACAGAAAAGGGTGTCAAATATTTGCAGCTAATATGGAAGAAACACCTATAGATAGAGTTTCAAATATTAAGGATTATGCAGTCATAAACGAGTTTGAATATGTGTTTAAGGAAATAACAATATTACCCCCTAAAAGAGACATTGATTTCTTCATAAATCTTATGCCTGAAGCAACTCTAGTATCCAAGACTCCCTACAGGATGAGTACACCAGAATTGAAGGAGTTGCAAATGCAACTTGAAGAGCTCCTGAAGAAGGGGTTTATACACCCAAGTGTGTCACCTTGGGGTGCCCTAGTGTTATTTGTGAAGAAAAAGGATGGAAAATTGAGACTTTGCATTGAACTTAGGTAATTGAACAAGGTAACTGTGAAGAACAAGTATCCTTTGCCAAGGATCGATGACCTCTTTGATCAGTTGAAAGATGCAAAAATATTCTCCAAGATTGATATCAGGTCAGGTTATCATCAAGTGAGAATTAAAGAAGAAGACATTAGCAAGATTGCTTTCAGAACAAGGTATGGTCATTATGAGTTCACAATGGTGCCCTTTGGATTATCAAATGCACCAGTTGTCTTCATGTGTTTAATGAATGGTATTTTCAGAGAATAATTAGATACATTTGTCATTTTATTTTTAGATGACATTCTTATATATTCTAAGTCAAAGGAAGAGCATGAAAAACACTTGAGGATTGTATTACAAGTTTTAAGGGAGCATCAATTGTATGCTAAATTGAGAAAGTGATCATTTTATCATAAGAAAATTCATTATTTGGGGCATATCATTTCAGTGGAAGGGATAGCAGTGGATCCTGAGAAGATAGAATCCATTAGAGGATGGTCAGTGTCAAAGAATGTGATAGAGGTTTGATCATTCATGGGCCTTGTGGGATACTATAGGATATTTATTGAAGGATTCTCAAAGATTGCACACCCAATCACTTCCTTGCAAAAGAAAGATGTAAAGTTTCAATGGACATTGGATTGTGAAAAGAGTTTCCAACACTTGAAGCAATTATTAACAAGTGCTCCAATACTAAGGATTGTAGATCCAAATGAAGACTTCATTGTATGCAAAGATGCATGTAAAGAAGGACTTGGTGGAGTCCTCAGTGAAAATGGGTTTGTTGTATGCTATGAATCAATGAAGTTGAAGGAGCATGAAAGACATTGTGGCACTCATGATTTGGTGTTGGAAGCCATAGTGCATGCCTTGAGGAAGTGGATGAACTACCTCATGGGGAAAAGGTTTGAGCTGCAGACAGACCATAATGGTCTGAAATATTTATTTGATCAACCAACTCTAAATGCTAGGCAAATCAAATGGTTAGAATTTCTAAGTGAATATGAATTTGATATAAAGCATATCAAGGGGAAAGAGAACAAAGTGGTTGATGCACTCAACAAAAGAGTGCATGATTTGCATGCTACAACCATATATTTGAATGAAAGGATTATAGAGGCTGCAAAATAAGATTTGCAATACAAGGAATTAGTGGCAAAATTACAACAAGGTATTTTGCAGCAGAAAATTGAAGACTATAAGCTAGAAAATGATGAATTTCTCATATACAGGGGAAAAATTTATGTACCAAATTCCCATGAACTGAAAAATATGATATTGAGAGAAATGAATAATGTACCTTATGCTGGGTACCCAGGTTATCAAAAAACTATTGCAACTATCAAGAGACAATATTATTGGCCAGACATGAAGAAAAAAGTTGTTGATTTTATTGCTAAATGTTTGGAATGTCAAAAGGTAAAAGTTGAGCATAGACACCCAGCTAGTTTGCTACAACCATTACCCATTCCTGAGTGGAAATGGGAAGTTGTAACAATGGATTTCATCACCAAACTGCCCAGAACAAACAAGAAACATGATTCTATCATGGTAGTGGTGGATAAGCTTACTAAAGATGGCCATTTTATTCCAGTAAAGCTCACTCACAAGGCAACCAACATTGCCAATGTTTATATGAGAGAAATAACTCGATTACATGGTATACCCTAGACAATTGTGTCTGACAGAGATCCAAAATTTACCTCAAATTTTTGGAAGGGATTATTTAATGGATTTGGAACAAAGTTGAATTTTAGTACAACTTATCATCCAGAATCAGATGGACAAACAAAGAGGGTGAATCAAGTGATTGAGGATATGTTGATGATGTATGTGATGGATAAACCATAAAAATGGGAAGACTACCTACACTTAGTAGAGTTTGATTATAACAATGGCTACCAAGCATCTCTAAAGATGAGCCCATTTGAGGCACTTTATGGTAGAAAGTGAAACACACTGGTAAGATGGGGCAACCTAGTAGATAGAGCAGTAGTTGGGCCAAATTTACTCAGGGAAATGGATGAGCAACTGTTGAAAATAAAACAAAATTTAAAGGCTGCCCAAGACAAGCATAAAAGATATGCTGATAAGGGTAGAACTCATAGGGAATTTAAAATGGGTGATCATGTATTCTTGAAGGTTAAGGCCAACACAAGTTCACTGTAGTTGGGAAACTGTTCCAAGTTGGCAGCTAGATATTGTGGACCATTTGAAATCCTATAAATGATTGGTCCAATAGCTTATATGATTGCATTTCCTTCATCTATGTATGTTCATAATGTATTCCATGTATCATTTCTCAAAAATATATACCTGATGCTAATCATGTAATTGATTGGAATGTGATTCAGGTGGAGCAAGAAGGCGCTATCCAAGTGCATCTGGTATCGAGCCATAGGTCTTGTAAAGGTCCAATAGACTTGGTACGGTTTTGAGGACACTACTTGGGAGAATGAGGATGCAATGCATGTAGAATACCCACATCTTTTTGAAGATTTTGGAAATCTTGCTGATATGTGTACATAATGCACTGAGGACAGTGCATAAATAAGGGGAGGGGATTTTAATACCCCTAGGTAGAACCCAATTATAAATGTAAATACACATGTAATTAAGCTAGTGAGTTGTTTGACATCATTTTTGTATGCACCTTCTATGGTATAGTGCGCACATGTACTGACACTAAAATGATGAAGTGTGCACATTCTAGGATACCGTGCACAAAAAGCTTAAGTGTGTGCAATTTTGAGGCTAGGGAACCTTTGTGTATATGTTGTGTTTTATAGGCTAGTGAGCCAGTTATTATAAGCTAGGAGGCTTATGTGTGGAATTAGGCCATAGAGCCTAGATGCTAAAGGCCAATGAGCCTATTTTTGTATATGTCTTATCTTTAATATAATACATCGTTGCGTGTAGACCGGCCACAATAAAAGAGTATGGGGGGCTAAACTCCACTAGTCAGGGAAAGGGGGGGTTTAAACTTAAGGAAAAGGGCTAATCTAGGGAGCTTAAGCCAAAAAGGAATATTATATTAATATTCCTTAAATTAAAAAGTATGGATAATTATTTTATCTTAAGTTCTAAGGATGGGGACACGTGGGCCAAAGTAGCTCCCAACATGACAAGTGTCAAGTTGGTAACATGCATACATATAGTTTGGACTTAGTTCATTTTCCTATTCATTCATGCCATGATCATGGACTCACTCATTCAGTTGTCCTCCATACCTCTTGGTTACTGTCATTGTACCTGTATCCATACCGTACCCATATCCATACTAGTACCCATACCTGTATCTATACCTGGTTAGCTTGGGAGCTGGACTGAAGAAGCGAGTTGTCAGGCCTGTGGGATACTGAAGAGGCAGGTTGTCAGGCCCATGAGAAATTTCTCTCTAGGTGAGAGAATTGTCGGGAATTGATTCCCGAATGTGATAAATTGTAGCTACAGGTCTCTGAGACTTCCTGTCCGACCTATTGCTGAAGACCTGGAAGGGAAGTGGGGAAACCAAGGGACTATTGAGCAGAGAAGGGGCACACTTCCTGGGGTGGGACAGGCATGTGGGGAATGAGGGATTGTAGGCTGTTAGTTTGAGTTGGGACCTGTGACAAAGTCTTTTATGTTGTCTGATATACATTAGCCTCGACAGGAATCCCTTTACTCGGGTGGAGTTTATTCCTAAGTCGGGGGTGACCCACTATTGAGAGTGATGAGCAGTGTGGTCTAAGGCTTGGAGGTCCGTGGAAGGTTTGCACGCATTTGGTGACATTTTTACAAGATAAGTGTCCATTTTGTGTTAAATTACATGTTGCATTATTATGTATGTGTTTATTTTTATGGGTTATTCCTGTGTTTGTTGCATGTATATTTTAATTATCATTCTGTATGAATCCGTGCATTTGCAGAATGTATTTGTATGATTTAAATTATATATATATAAATTTCCGCAAGAGTTTTTGTATGCATATGTTTTTATTTGTATACAATTTGAAAAATGTTATGTGGCATAGCCCAATTGGATGTTGGGGATGTTACAAAATCCTTGAGAGATATATGTAATTTTTAGCATGAAATATAAGTGAGAAGTAATAAAACATTGAAAAAATAATCCATATGACACAAGGATACAACCCACAGATACTAGAGACGATTGGAGAGGGGGGTAGTCCACCACCAAGCATAGATCTCAAGAGTATGAATAATTTGTCTAACTCTTGACTCTTTATTTAAAAATAATATCACTTACTTTGAAAATAAAAAAAAGGACCCTTTTAATGAAGTCAAGAGACCCATTTATACAAAATAGGGTGATCCTTAACCTTTTGAGAAACTCTTGGTATTTCCACTCTATTTGTCTCTTTGGCCTTACATGATTTTTTCCTCATACCCAATGATATATGATGAGGACATATTTTTAAAAGGAATATTTGAGATTAAACTTGTCTTCTATCTCTGCTCATTTTCATCCAAAGGTTTGTCCTTTAGTGTTTATAGGCCCCATCTTTTATTTGTATGTTTGTTTGGTCCTTGATGTTTCTTTTTCCATGTGCATACAAGTGATTCCTTTCCTTACTACAAAATATATACCTTTTTCTCTTCATTCCTCTAAGATTTATTTTTCTAAACAAACTTGTGCTAAGAACCTTAGTTCCCAAGCTTCGAGGGTTGTCAACTTGAGGCTTCTTGGATTCCAATGGCTCTTCTCTACCTTTTTCCAATATTTTAGTCTTAAAAATATACACTTGTGAATGAAAAAAATGCAATTAGTTCTAGTTTGTGTTCAAGGGAAAATTTAAAAAATATTTGTTCATTAAATTAACATTTTGAAAGAAACAAATCAAGGTAATATTAACTCCCCAGATTAGCTTTAGATGCTCTTCATCGAAACTAAAATTTAGTTCTACCTTATTTACATTTTCCCTCATCATAGGGAAAATATCATATGTCTAGCTTCTTTATATTTCCTTGCAAAGAATGTTAGTCAAAGAATTATAGGATATAACATTTTGGAAACATACCCCATCCCTCATTTTTCTAGTATTGCATATGCTTCATTGTACTTGCCTAAAGTTTTAAAGCATAATGCTTGCAATTGTTGATTTTCATAAGAGATGATATATGTATGTGAATGAATACATTATTACAATGATGAGTGTTCTATATATAAAGAACATATGGTGGCCATCCATGAAGAGATGCNGTACTTGCCTAAAGTTTTAAAGCATAATGCTTGCAATTGTTGATTTTCATAAGAGATGATATATGTATGTGAATGAATACATTATTACAATGATGAGTGTTCTATATATAAAGAACATATGGTGGCCATCCATGAAGAGATGCGTCCCTTGGGTAATAAATATATTTATACTTTATATTATATTATACATATAATTTAAATATACTTTATAATTTATTATATATATTTATACTTTATATTATAAATATATTATTACATTAATAATATTATAATTAATAATATTTCTTAATAATTAATAATCATATTATAATTATCAATCTAGTAGAATGTCTTTCCAATGATGCCTAAACATCAACACTCCCTCTCAGCGAGGGAGACATTCTACATTATGCCAAGATTACCTATGAAGATTACCTTGCAATATTACCTATGGGTAGCTCTCAAATAGCTTCAACATGTCACCATGACATCCATTACCTCACAATGAATTTGTACCTCATCATGTGTACCCTTGTGACTTCACAGCCAATGCATCCAAGGCCTGTGGGTAGTTTTCAAATAACTTCAACATGTCCACGGGACATCCACTACCCTACAATGCATCTGTACCTCATCATGTGCACCCCTGTGACTTCAAAACATGCATCTAGGGCTGGTGGGTAGCTCTCCAATAGCTACAACATGTCATCTTGAGACTATCCAGTTTCCCACAAAAAACTTGGATATCTTATGCATGACATCCAATACCCTGCAATAACATTTGTACCTCGTCTCTTCAACATGCATATAGGGTTGGTGGGTATCTCTCCAATGGCTACACCATGTCATCATGACATCCACTACCCTACGATAACATATGAAGCCATCACTCCCTCTTAACTAGGAAGGTATTCTTTTCAGACATAGACTCCAAGTATAATACCACACGAGCTCACATCCATTGACTCTTGAACATGTGAATATATACATCCTCATATATCCATAGTGCAACATGACTTCACCCCATGCAACCAAGGTCTGTGGGTAGCTCTCAATAGCTACAACATTTCCCCAAGACATCCACTCCCTGCGATGCATCAATACATGATCATGTGCACCCTTGGTCTCAGTGCCAACCCTTTTTCATGGTGGATGAGAACAATCAGTGCCAGGCCTTTTTCATGCTAGATGAGTTCCACCTACCTCAGTTCCAAGCCTTTTTCATGATGGATGAGTTCCACCTATCTCAGTGTCAACCCTTTTTCATGTTGGAGGAGAACACTCAGTTCCAACCCCTTTTCATGTTGGATGATTTCCACATGTCTCAGTGCCAACCCTTTTTCATGCTAGATGAGAACACTCAGTGCCAACCCTTTTTAATGCTGGATGAGTTCCATCTGTCTCAGTGCCAACCTTTTTTCATGCTGGATGAGAACATTCATTGCCAACACTTTTTTATGCTGGATGAGAACATTCAGTGCCATCCCTTTTTCATGCTGGATGAGAAAAATCTCCTTGAAGAGGGACCACACCAAGCTTGTCCCTGAAGTACTCAAACTTCATCCTCGACAACGGCTTGGTAAACATGTCTACAAATTGATCCTCTGCAGTCATGAAACTGGAGCCTCACTGCTCCCTTCTGCACTATAACCCTAATATAGTAATATCTGATCTCAATATACTTCAACCTCTCATAGAACACAAGGTTCTCTAATGAATTCATGCAACTCTGGTTGTCACATCAAATGCATACACCTCCATTTTGAGACCAAATAACCAAGACAAAAGTTCTCAAAGCCACACTGCCACTACACATGCTTCCAAATACTCAGCTTCAGTCGTATTGAGTGCCACACATGACTACTTCCTGCATCTGGTGGAGCCTCTTACTCCTTACTGTAATATCCAAATCCCTCTAGAACTAACCATCCAAATCCCTCTCAAGCATTGAATATCAACTGAATCTTTAACTCGTTGACTTCAACACTTGTCGTTCAAAACAAGTCTCGTCATCCTCTTCTTGTAAGTATTACCTACAAGTCAAATTCAGTGCAATAGTCTGCAATTTTCGAAGCCACACTGCTTCACTACTTGCTACACATGCTACCACATACCCAGCTTCAACCATACTGAGCGCCACACATGACTGATTCCTGCATCCGACGGAGCCTTCTACTCCTTATTGTAGTACCCAGCTCCCTCTAGAATTGAATGTCTGACTCCATATTGAGCATTGAATAACAACTAGATATTCAACCTGCTGACTTCATCACTTGTCCTCTAGAACAAGTCTCGTCATCCTCTTCTTGTAGGTCTTACCTACAAGTCAAAATTCAGTCCAATAGTCAACAATTTTCAAAGCCACACTGCTTCACGACTTGCTAGGCTGCCCCATAATCTGCCTCAGTCATACTGAGTGCTACACACAACTTCTTTCTGCTACTTGATGAAACCATATTGGAGGCTAGACTAAAGATATATGTCAAAGTAATCTTCCGATCAAGAATATTGTCAGCCCAATATGAATCTGAATATCCATATAACCCGAACTCATGGTATGTCACATACCTGAGACCATAATCCAATGTACCCTTAAGGTACCTCATCACATGTTTTTCTGTGACCAAATGAACCTACTTGGGCTGCTCCATATATTGACTTAGGGTATTCACAACAAAACACATATCTGCTCTTGTGTTTTTCAAGTTCATAAAAAAACCCACCATCTTCCTGTATAAAGTAACATCCACAGTCTCTAAATTTGTATCCTGCAACAACTTCAGATTTGATACCATAGGTGTAGCCATTGCCTTTCAATCCAACATACTGAACCTCTTCAGAATTTCTACTGTATGTTTCCCTTGATTCATAAATATCTCATCCTGTCTCTGCCATACCTCGGGACCCAATTTTTTTTTAAAGTATAACCTCGATTTCTTATGCGGATTAATTCTTTTATTTTATTCAATACTTTGATTCCAGTTTAATACACTTCAACAATACCAAATCATAACTGAATAACAATAAATATGTAGATAATTAAGCATGCACATCAACAACACATATACCTTGGGGAAACCCTGTACAGGGAGAAAAACCCCAACAAACAATATTCCTTTATTTCATTAATAATGTAAGATCACTTACAAATATCCACCATGAATGT
>SNQJ01S0107017.1:15727-29744 GCA_010110895.2 Picea sitchensis | reverse complement strand
AACAGGCCTATGTGGCTCGGGATGAGCCACGGGTGAGTGTTGGGGGCATGTTAGATAGGCATTATGGAAATAATATTCATGAAAATACTAAGTATGGAATATGTGTGGAACACAAGAAGAAAGAAGACAAGGTAGAAACATAATGCACAGTTGAGGCAGATCCAGGCTCAAGAGTGCGCAATTGAGGTACATTCAAGAGTATAGTGTGCAACAAGAACATACTTAGCAAAATAATAGAACAAAGGAAGAAAGCATGCGAAAAGGAATGAAAACAATTTGTCATGCTAAAAAAAAAAGATGCACAAAAGAAACATGGAGGCATAAAATCAGGTAAAGCATCCCAAATAACAAGTCAACATGAGTTGTCATGAATTGTAATAAGGGTTTTGTGATGAGAAAATTAGGGATTTATATTGGTTGTGGAGAATGATTATCTTCTTGATTCATAGGTCTTTGTTTTTAGTCATGTTTATACCCCATGAAGACTCCTCCACATGAGGGGGTTGTAGGGTGGTCTTTCCCCCCCTGTAGGGTCTAAGGGCCTCATCCCCCCAGCTCAGGGGTCCGGGGAAAGCAGGCCCCCAAAGAAAAAATTGTCTTGCAAATGTATATTGTAATTTCATAGTAAATATGGACCATTCATTATAAGGTCATAGATCTATTGGTAGAAGTTATGTTAGGCTTTTTTTCCCTAGAAGGAAACTCTCTTTTATTAGGGAAATGTATTGCGATTGTGTATCATTGCAAATATTATATTCTAAGAGAGGAGATTGTGAGAGAAATAAGAGGAAGTTACAATGCATGTGTTGTAGTTTGTATCCCTTCATTTTACTGGATAATAAAATGGAAGGACCTGGTAATTTATCTGGAGGATGTAGCCCACACTGGGTGAACCACGTATATTTGTGTCTCTATTGTATTGTGTATATTCTATGTTTTATTTCCGCATTTTTTTTTATTTTATTGCTCCACAATCCTATTTTTCTAAGAACTGGTATTAGAGCGAAAGGTAACTCGTAGGAAAATAGGGTTCCTGGTTCGAATGGGAGCAATGGAGGAATATGGAAAGTTTAGGGTCGAGAAATTTAATGACCAAAACTACCAGTTATGGAAGCTGCAGATGGAATATTGCTTATATCAGAAGGATCTATTCCTAACACTAGGTGGAATAGAAAAGAAGTCAATGGTCATGAAGGATGAAGAATGGGAGGTTCTTGACAGAAAGGCACTAGGAATGATATGGTTGAGCCTAGAAGCATCGGTGGCTTTCAATATTTCAAAAGAAAAGACAACGAAGGAGCTGATGGATGCATTGGCTAAACTGTATGAAAAACCCTCAGTGTCCAATAATTTATTTCTAATGAAGATATTATTTAATATGAAGATATCAGAAGGTGGGTTTATTGCAGATCATTTAAATGAATTTAATATAGCTACTAATCAACTAAGTTCTGTAAAATTGGACTTTGATGATCAGGTCATGGCTCTTATAATCTTGTGCTCATTACTAGAAAGATGGAATGACTTGGTCATGGCTCTTATAATCTTGTGCTCATTGCCAGAAAGATGGAATGACTTGGTCATGGCTCTTATAATCTTGTGCTCATTGCTAGAAAGATGGAATGACTTGGTCATGGCTCTTATAATCTTTTGGTCATTGCCAAAAAGATGGAATGACTTGGTCATGGTTATAATTAACTATGTCTCTGGTTCAAACACTTTAAAATTTGATGATGTTGTTTGTGTTATCCTTAGCGAGGAAATGCGACGGAAAATCACAAGTGAGACATCAGGTAATGCGTTAAACATGAAGAACAAGGGAAGACAAAAGGATAGAGGAAAGGGCTTAGGGAACCACGCCAATTCTAGGGACTATAGATCCAAATCCAAACTGGGAAAGATAGAGTGTTGGAATTGTGGGAAGAAAGGAAATATGAAGAAAGATTGCAGAGCTCCAAAGTAACAAAGAGAGGAACAACACGAGAAAAATCAAGAAGCAAATGCAATAGGTGATGTGTTACAACATGATTTGATTCTTTCTATAGATAATATTTCTGAGTCTTGGGTAGTAGATTCAGGGGCTTCACTTCATTCCATACCCCATAGGAAATATTTTCTAGATTATGTTCAAGGTGATTTTGGACAAGTTCATTTGGGTGATGATGCACCATGCCAAATTGTTGGAATGGGAAAGGTAAAAATAAAGAAAAGGAATGGAAACCGATGGTTGTTGAAAGAGGTAATACATGTTCCAGATCTAAGGAAAAATATAAATTCAATAGGTTAGTTGCAAAGTGAAGGTTGTATATCTATATTTATAGAAAAGGCATGGAAGGTCACCAAAGGATCACTAGTGATAGCAAAATGAGAGAAGGTAGGTACATTGTATTTATGTACTGGTAATATTGATTCTTCTATATTGTTATCTTTTATAGGAGTGGATACACCATTGTGGCATCATAGGCTTGGACACATGAGTGAGAAGGGGATGCAGATACTTCACAAAAAAAAATTGTTGCCAGATCTTAAACAAATTGATTTCGATTTCTGTGAGCATTGTGTTTATGGAAAACATAAGAGAGTCATATTTCTCAGAGTCAGAAAAGAAAAGAAGAGTGAAAGGTTAGCGATTGTGCATACATATGTATGGGGACCAACTCAGGTATCATCTCTTGGTGGCTCTCGTTATTATGTTACTTTTATTGATGGTGCAACTAGAAAAACTTGGGTTTATTGCATTAAAACAAAATCTAATGTTTTTGATACTTTTAAGAAATGGAAAGCTTTGGTTAAGAATGAGAAAGGAAAAAGGTTGAAGTGTCTCATATCAGACAATGGAGGTGAATATTGGAGAAAGGAGTTTGATTATTATTTTTCATACCATGGGATTCATAGAGAGAATATAGTTCTAGGAACGCCACAAGAAAATGGTGTGTAAGAAAGGATGAACAGGACAGTCATGGAGCATGCAAGGAGCATGATATTGCATGTTGGTTTTCCCTTACATTTATGGGCAGATGTTGTAGATATTATTGTTTACTTAATAAACAAAGGACCTTCAAGCTCTTTGGATGGTGTAATTCTAGAGGAGGCATGGACAGGGCAAAAGGTAAACTATGTTTTTTTGAAGACTTCCGGTTGTGAAGCATTTTCCCATATTGATAAAGAAAATAGAACAAATATTGAGGAAAAATCCAAGAAGTGTACCTTTATTAGAGACAATGTTAATTTTTTTTTTATCACTTATGGGATTATGAAAATCAAAAAATCATTAGGAGTAGATATGTCATATTCAATGAGAAGGTCATGTGCAAAGATCAGGTGCAAGGAAAGAAACAGGAAAAAGAAAAACCAGAATACACAGTGCTTGATGAGATCACTGAAAAGGAAATTTCAAAGGTACCAGACAATAAAAATGTACAACAATAGCAGCAACATGTACCTCAAATTCCTTCAAGTGTTTTTAGAATATCTACCAGGTTAAGTAGACCCCCTGAACGATACTCTCCTTCATTGTATTATTTATTTTTGACTGATTCTGGTGAACCTGAATGTTATGAAGAGGCAATGTAGGTAGACACTAAAAAGAAGTGGGAGAAATGCATGAAAGAGGAAATAGATTCCATGGTAAATAACTAGACTTGGGATTTGGTTCAGTTTCCTACAGGAAAAAGAGAATTGAAAAATAAATCGGTTTACAAGTTGAAGGAAGAAGATGAAGGAAAAACGCCTCCACATGGGGGGGGTCGCAGGGGAGTATTTCCCCCCCTACGAGGTCCAGGGGAAAGCGAACCCCTAGAGGAAAATTTTCCTTGTAAATGTTTATTGTAATTTCATAGTAAATCTGGATTGTTCATTATAAGGTCACATAACTAATGGTAGAATTTATGTTAGGGTTTTTTCCCCTAGAAGGAAACCCTCTTTTATAAGGGAAATGTATTCTGACTATGTATAATTGTGAATATTTTATTTTGAGAGAGGATATTGTGAGAGAAAGAAGAGGAAGTTACATTAGGTGTGTTGTAGGTTGTATCCCTTTATTTTGTTGGATAATAAAAAGGAAGGACATGGAAATTTATCTGGTGGACGTAGCCCACACTGGGTGAACCACATATATTTGTGTCTCTATTGTGTTACAGTGTATCTTATTTGTTTTATTTCCACATTTGTTTTATTTTATTGCTCTGCGATCCTATTTTTCTAACATTTTAATGCCTAGAACTTACGTAAAAATATGTAATGGGTTGGGAAGATAGGGGTTCTCTAGTTCTCCAGTTCTCTAGTTTTCTCTCTAGAGGTCTCTATTCTTCTCGAGTGGTACTATGGAGTCTATTCAAATCTATGAAGAGTTATGTTAAAAAAGAGAGTGATAGAATAGACTAAGAGTGAAAGAGTTTATGTCTGAATGTTAAGGAGATGTTGCATAGAGAGAGGCTTGCATTGTAGAGTGGCTAGGATAGATGAAGGAAAATATAGCATGATGTATCTTTGTAAGAACAGTGCACAAGATTGAGACAATTGCAACAAGAATAATAAAGAAGCCATTCATTGTGGATGTAGCCCAAATTTGGGTGAACCGCGTTAACTACTGTGTCTACTTATCTTTTATGTGATTGATCATGGATACTTTATTTATGCATGTTAGATTAAATCTATTCCTTACATGATACTTGTGCAATATTTATGGATGTTACAATACTTGTTTTATGTTCAATCTAAAGCATAATGGTAATGCATAACTAAATTCATTAAGTAACCCAAGGAGAGAAAATATAAAATAGCATGTGCATAATAGATAAGTAAGAATGACAAGGATTATCACCTCACATTCCCTCACTACTACAAAAAATCAGTTCCTACAGCCCCAATAGATGCCTCGAGTAAGAATTCATTTTCATGTAGGTGATGCCTAAAGGGTCAATGTCTAAAGGGTTTTGTTGGAAAATATAACTTGAACCTAGGGTATTACAACCATGCACACACCAACACCTTGAGACAACTTGTAACTTCTTGTTTGCAACAACTTTTTCTTCTTTACTTGACTTTAGGGCCAACTTATAACTTCTTGACCTTAGATCTGGGGCTTCTTTAACATACTTCAGGGCTTCATCTTAAACATGGCATAACTCCTCAACCATGAGGAAGAATGTGGTATGCGACCTACTATTGGAGATGACTAGACGAGGACTATCAATCAATGGATGTTTTGCATGCATTTGCAATGTCCTTCATACTATTTTTATTCAATCAAATTTGGGCTTCATGACCATACCTCTGAGGATTCCTAACCACCTAACCATTTAACCATTTTTCTAGGATTTGTTGTATGCTTCCTCAAATTTTCATCCTGTGAGGGCCATTCTTAAAGCTATGCCATAAGGTGACCACTTTGGAGACTTCTTCAAATAAACCCATCACTTGTAGAGGCTTCTAGACTTCTTCTAGGGTTGACATCAATGAAAACCAATTTTCCAACAATCTCCCCCTTTTCCATGGATGGAAACACTCATACTCACCCTCTGACCATTTTTCCCCCTCTCTTCATGCACTCCCCTTGTCTTCATGTTTATTTTTATTTCTCTCTCACTTTGACATAAATGGAAAAAGGTAACTCCCCTTGACGATTTCTCTTCCCCCATCTTCTTTCTTTTGAACTTTCTATCCTTCTTTTGTTCTTTCTCTCTTGATCTTTCTCTGACAATTTCTCTCCCCCTATATTCTTTGCAATATTTTGTGTAGATCCATGTGGGGGTGCTTTGTATATTCTTCCTTTCCTCTCTTCCAAGGCTTCTTTTCCATTGGTACTTCCTGTTATGTAATCCACTGATGTATATTAAAATCATTCATGTAAATTGTTGTGTTGGTTTTGTAACATGGGTGAGAAAAAACACTACACTTACTTGCTTAGTTAAGTCAGCTAAACAAGACAGAAGTTTGTGAGTTGATTAGATAACCAAATACACATGAAACAAGGAAATAAAACTAAAAATAACTAAGAAATAAATGTTAGAGAAGCTTGCAAGATTTAGAATCATGAAAGGAAAAAAATGACCAATATATATCTACCAATGGATCAATATATTGATAGGCTAAACAACGTAGAGAAAGGCATGGACTTATGAATCCCATCTTCCTCCTTGGGAGGGATCTTGAGTTCCCTAATAGAGAGATATTCTTTTCATGCAATGGAAACTGACAATGGTGAAGAAATACAATGCCAATCCTCTCAAGAGGTGAGTGGAATGGCCCTAGATACAGTTCTTGAATGATTCAAAGAGAAAAGAGGATTCTCTAAGAAGATATATTGCAGCATAAAAATACCTTGAAGTTATTGTTTTTATATCACACCCATGGCACATATTTATAGTGTCCATTCATGGAAAAACACAATTGGTTCATAGTGTGAACAAGGGGCCTTTTAGGGAACTTCCTAACCCTTGACCAACCTCCAAGCTAGATTTCGTTCAGATATGAGTGTCAAATCGTGTTGGGGGTCAGACTAGAAGTGGTTGAGAGGCTGAAAAGATTCATAAATTCATCGTTCATTAGAAGTACGCGGATTTTCACGTAGACGGTCGTGCATATTGTGCATAGTGCATGTTGAGGGTTGTGTTATCCTACGCATTTTGTGCACTTTGCACATGGTTCCTTTAATGAATTTGCACACTTTAATTTTTGAACCAAGTGTATATTGTTTTTTCCTTTTTGATGGATTTTTATGTTGTAGGTGGACTAATTGCTTCTAGAATTGATGTCTTTATTCAACCATTGTGTGCAATGTTGCAGAAAATTTTTCAGTGATAACTTAAATGTTCCTTCTTGACTTGAATTGAAGTGTTCATGGATTTTCATATATTCACTGAGCTGACATCAATATCATAATCATTCATTATTTTGAATTTGACCGTATAACTCCTCTTAATGGTTTATGCCCCCCTACTCTCCTCATGACTTGACTTCATGTGACTAGCTAGTTGCATCTATCAATATGCTTTTGTTCTGAGTCATATTCTTTACTAAGCAATCCTCTTCATGAAAATGACAACAAGTCTTTTTGCAATTCCTCTTGAGATTATGCTTTAATCCACTGTCATGTATATTCTTTGGTTCATTTCAAGTATTGTCTTCTAGACCTGCCAAATATCTCATGAATTCATCTTTATTCATATGTCACAAAACTATCCATGACTATGTTTCAGATAATGTTGACTAATTTGTCACTTCATTGAGAGATTCTTCATATTTAATGCAACTAAGCACTACATATTCTCAAGCTGAATCAAATATGTCCACTATTCTTTTCTGTCTTCAAATCAAATTGTAAATTTTTTCAACAAGTACACATTCTCTAATCTATAATGAATGTATCCCTTCCTAAATACATGCATGGAGTTCTCTATACAATCATGAATATCTACCTAAAAAGTGTGACAATTATGTTCCTTGTGTCTGCTAGCTAATCCCTTCATATTTTCATGAAGATTTGTTCTAAACTGCACCTTGAATTAATCAACCAATCTGTCATGAGAAATTCTACACCTCTACCATCAAATCATTCTGAATTTTCCTTCCAAAAATCAAACAAACACTCTAGACTTCCCGAAAGATAGTTCTATAATATGTAATAGTTGTTGCTTAGACTTCCCCTCTTCAATATTCACATTTACTAGGAGTATCCAATATGGATGGCTTAGAACAATACATAATCCTTCTTTATTGTAGGATCATCCTTATAAATTCTAACATCTTCCTCTTTTCCTGTAGATTCATCATGATCTTGCACATATTCAAATTTTGTGAGTATGATTTCTGGGAGTTTTTCATTCCATGTTCTTCTTGTTTTTTTTTTCTACTCCAACCCTTCTTGTACCTAATAAAAAAAATTTCGTTCAAGGAATAATCCATCATGCTTCTACAATTACGAGATATTTTTCCATAGTTTTGGCATTTGTACCATTCAATATTGTAGGGGGACACATAAACATCTCTTGCTTGAACATTTCTTCCATACACTATGAAATCTGAGACTTTATTTCCAAAGTTATTACAAGTAAAACAATAACAAGCAATTAAGGTTTGATACCTGGAAGCAAGTGATCCTCTTTGTGATAAAGTCCTTTTGAATTCATCCTTTAGTTGATCACGATCTTCTCTTCTGTTGTTTCCTTCACAATGATTGAATCTTCTTTGATACCTAGAGGTAGAAGCTCTTCTTGGAGACACATCTCTTCTATATTCATTCATCTTCAACTCTTTCTCTCCATGATACCTTCCTTTGAGAATGTATGCATAATTCGTATCCTTTTCTTCATTTTTCGTTTGCGACAACTTGGGACACTTCTCTTCAATTGTATTTACTGTTTGTGTGAATATTCCTCTCTCTTCAATGCCCTTTCTGTGATTTTCATTTGCATATTCTTTGCATGAGGCCTCACCAATGTATCTAATATCCGCTTTATTGAATGGTGACTTTTGACAGCTGATAATTTCTTCTATTACTTGAGATCTCTTCAATTTCTTGTTGATATTTTCAACTTCAACCCTCAATGTATTGACTTCTTCTTCAAGATTCTCACAATATTCTTCTTTATTCATCACATGGATCTTCATTAATTCTTCCATTCTCTTTGCTTCTTCAATTTGGGTTTTCAATGAGATGGTTTATTATTCAAATATTCTTGCTCTTTGACTAAATTTTTCTTCAAGTTTGTTTAAGTCCTCAAATCTTTCCTTAAGTTGACTTGTCAAAATTTCTTGTCTCCTCTCTTCTTCCTTTCTTAGTGATACTATTTCGGTTTCCGAACAATGTTTTTCTTCCAACTATTTTTTGAGTGTTTCTTCAATCACTTTGGCTTCTTCTAGTTGAACATTGATCTTGATCAATTCCTCTTTGAGGGAGTTGTCTTCCTTCCTTTCTCAATTTAGCTTACTTAAGGTGTTGATTAGTTATACTTCAATATCTACTTCACCTTCTTCTTCATAATAGTTTTTTGGACCTATCTAATCTGACAAGCTTCATTATACTTGTATTGTCTCAGCATCTTATTTATCTTGATCAACATACATTGGCTTTGTGATAAGAGGAGATTCCTTATAGTAGATATTATGTAGCTTATCCGAAATCTCTTTGGATGATGAAAATTTTCTCACTTTGACTTTTACAGAATCAAGTAATCCATCTAGGATGGAATCCATTTCTATTTTGTTGTTCCTTTTTAATTCCTTCTTGGTTGTAGTATTCAAAGGTTTCTTTGAAGCGGTGTAATCTATAGCGAGTAAAGTACCAAAAATCATAACCCTATGCCTCTAAAAATATTCTCATCATTATGTTCCACATATCATAGTTTTGACCTTCAAAAATTGGCATTCCATTATCTATAATCATGATGAGCCTTCTAGTAGTTACATTGATTAGGAAGGAACTTGTCCTAATACCAATTGTTGGAATATTTTCAACCATCTTTGGAGGGTGATGATGAATCAATATTGAGCATGTTTTACCATTTTCAATCACGGCTTGTAAAAATTATATTATCAACGATTTCTTGAATTATAGGCGCATTTGAAAACATATCATAAAACATATATACAGGATGCCTGATACATACAATAATTTTACACTGGAAACCAAATGGGATAAAACCATGGATTTTTTTTAATATATATATATTCAATATAGCCATTCCTGCAGGAATCCATAACTTCAATATTCCTCAGGTGCAACTCGAAGGGAAACTTAACTCCTATTTAAGGCTAAAAGCCTAAGGAATCTCAACCTCTCAGATTCTCAACCTGTTGGGAAGGAGGCACCAAACACAGATTCTGTGAATCCCAGCACGAAGATACAACTAACTCTTTGTATTCTCCAACATTTACAGGCTCCAACCTGAAGGAAGATACAACTAACTCTTTGTATTCTCCAACACCGACTAGAAGGAGGATCTAACCCTCCTATTTACAGGCTCCAACCTAAAGGAAGCTAAAATCCCCTCTATTATATAACACCAGTTGGAAGGAGGCTTTGATCCCCTAGTTTACAGGCTCCAACCTGAACGAATATATGAATCCTTGTATTCTACATCACTAACTAGAAGGAGGCTTCAATCCCCTTTCCTTGCCCCTTCCTTCCTCCATGAAATATAAATGGAGACTCAACATATCATTTTTACTGTCACTAATACAATACATCATCATAAAAACAGATACATCATCATCATAATAAAAACTAGATCCACTATAATTGATACATAATCATCATCAAAACTAGATCCACCATAACTGATACATCATCATCATAAAAAAAATATCCACCACAACTGATACATCAATATCATCAACGCTATATGAACAACATCAACCTGGATCCACTTAGAAACTAGGTCCACATAAATACCATGGGTCCACATGGGTCCACATATAAACCCCAACATCACTGCTTAAATTTATCTCGAACACCTATTTGGGACTAGTTTCTGGAGTAGTCACAAACCCTAACTTCCAACAAGTATAACTTTGTACCTATAATGAATAAAGGTTTGGAACTTGTACCCAATATTATTTTCTATATTCTCTGAAATTCCTCCAATTTGTTCTCCTTGATACATCACTGAAAAAGAGATATAGAAACAAATCACATACCTTCTTGAAATCTATCCTCTTCTGGAGAGAACACATGTATAGCATGCTACACACTCAATATTTGATATATGATTCTGAAACTCACAGAACAAATACTCGAGACTGTACTCTTTCCATTTGAATTGGTATGATAGAATTTGGATCCTCTATGAATAAGTTATGACTGGTTTACCCAGAATACATGTTTGATATTAGTTACATGACTATTCAAAAAACCTATCTTCCACAGAGTGTATCGCCAAATGTAAAATGACCCAGAAGCTAAAATCCGTTCCACTAGTAACTTGATATGTATTCTCAATATCCTCCAGATCTATTTATATGAATCATTATAGAAAAAAATTTATAGAAAAAATGGAAAGATAACATTTAAATAACATATCATAGCACACATCGTCACACGAATTAATCTTCCCTTGTAATTCTTCCCTTCTTCACTTCATCTCCCCTCTGAAATTCACTACCAGGATTATCCTAAGAGATCACAAAAATGAATAGTGAAAATGAGAGGTTCTTGATGTGTATTTATACCCTTCCAAGTATCGTCTTTACTTGACCTTAGGTTGACTTGTAAATTATTTTTTTCAACAATGTTTTCTCCTTTACTTGAATTTAGGGCCAACTTATAACTTCTTCACCTTAGATCCAGGGCTTCTTGATCATACTTCGTGGCTTCATATGTAAGAGAGAATAATTCCTCAACCGTGAGGAACCATGTGGTGAGCCACCTACCTTTAGAGACAGCTTGACGAGGAATATCAATCAATGGATGTTTTGCATGGATTTGCAATGTCCTTCATACATGTTTTGTTTAATGAACTTCAAGATTCATGACCACACCTCCATTTCTTCTTAACCACTTAACCATTTAATCATCTCTCCATGTTTTTTGTATACTTCTTCAAAGTTCCTTCCCGTGAGGGCTATTCTTAAAGCTACACCATAAGGTGACCACTTTGGAGGCTTCTTCAAATACACCCATCACTTCTAGAGGATTCTAGACTTGTTCTAGGGTTAACAACAATGACAACCAATTTTCCAACAATATCCCCTTTGGAATTGATGGCAACAATCATACTCCCCTTTTTACCATTTCTCCCCCTATCTTCATGCGACCCCCCTATCTTAATGTTTTTGTTCTTTCTCTCCCCCTTTGAAATCAATGGTGAAGGGTAATTCACCCTGACAGTTTCTTTCCCCCTTTATTCTTTCTTCTGAACTTTCTCTCCTTTTTTTTCTCTCTCTTGATATTTCTCTAACAATTTATCTCCCCCTGTGTTCTTTGCAAGATGTTATTGGATGGTGGAATTAGTAATGAGAAATTATATTAATTTTTACCACAATTTATACTTCAACAATATTAAACAATTTATCTTTACCATTTTATAGATTGTAAACAGTATAATCATAAACAACATCACATCACAATATATACACAGTACACCATAATTTACATGGAAACCTAAATGGAAGAAAACCACATATTGATTTTCTTATATATTTATCAAAAGAAAAGATTCATTGGAAGCACCAACTTCCAATTCTCCAGCTGCAATTGAAAGGAGGCTCCAACCCTCTATTTTCAGGCTCCAACCTGAAGGAAGCTACAACTCTTTGATTATCTGGCTCCAACTAGAAGGAGGATACAACACCCTAACTTTTTCGGATACAAACGAAACTTGGCTACAACCACCTTTCCTTGACCCATCCTGTTGCCCTGAAATATAAATGTAGACCAACTATCATAGAGTTATCCATTGTCACTATCATTGCTAATACTATGTCATTGTTACTGTCTCTTTCACAATATTTGTCCTTGTTATTGTATCAGTCTTTGTCACTCTGTCTGTATTTTTCATTGTCTCTACTCTGTCACTGTCATTGTCTCTGTCTCTGTCTCTATCATTATCTCTATCATTTTCACATCAACATATATCTTCTCATAAAGAAACTAAACCCGTTCCATACTATACATCAACTGTATACCAACATACATATTGTCTTATGAATCAATCATGAACCCAAAGATACATCTATAAGGAATAATTAATCATGATCTAGAGAATCAACGAGGTGTAACTTGTACCATACCATCGTCCATATGCAAATCTATACCATATAATCAAAGAGGTATCTCAAAAAAAAAAATGAATGTCCCTCATGCATATTCCATCGTACAACATGAATATGCCTCAACCATCTACAAACAACTCAAAGATATGAACTATGAGAACCATGTCATACACTGAACCATATATAGGAGTTCTCCTCACTCAACCAAGTAACCAAGATATACCATATACAAATACCAAATCAAACATACCAATTATGACTCAAGCATACACCATACCATGACAATAAGTAACCATCAAAAAACGTATACAACCATACCAATACCTCTG
This sequence comes from Picea sitchensis, assembly GCA_010110895.2. Classification (NCBI taxonomy): domain Eukaryota; kingdom Viridiplantae; phylum Streptophyta; class Pinopsida; order Pinales; family Pinaceae; genus Picea; species Picea sitchensis. The sequence goes on along the minus strand of SNQJ01S0107017.1, from coordinate 16,704 downwards.
TATCTGACCTAAAATAATAAGATGTTGACTTGTAACCTTCCTTTCAGACTCTAGGGACCTGGTACCAACATCTAGTCAAATATTCATGATATTTTCACATGTACACGACTTTCTCTTCTATAGCCTGCATACATTCACCCTTTTCTTCACTCCAGCCCGCATACATATGCTCCCTTATTAACATGCAACTTGCAAATAACTCAAAAATTAGGGTTTGTTGTAACTATGATATTTTTTATCGCTCACCCTTTATTGCTACATCAGAAAATGATGTTACAACCTTAGAAAAATATCACAAGAAAGATAAGCAATGAATAATTGTATGAGTGTTTTTGTGAATGAGTCCTTGAGGAACTTATATACTTTTGCTAGGTAATTCCTCTCCTTAATTTAGGGCTTCTAGGGTTTTCTTGTTACAAAAACTTTACCCCTTATACCAATACTTATAATAAAGTAGGGGCTTCTTTTCCACTCTTCGGGGCTCCCAAATTTACAAGGCCATATCTCCCTAACCATGAGGAACCATGTGGCATTCCACATAGCACTAAAAACAACACGACAAGTACTAGCCATATATGAGGGTCTTTCCGACATTCACATTTTCCTTTCTATCCATATTTGTTATTCAACTTCGGGTACCAAAACCACACAGTAGGGACTACTGAAAGTTTCTACCGGACTTCTTCAAGGGTTGACATCAATCTCTAATATCACTCTCCAAGGGTTGAAATCAATGAAAACCAGTTGTCCAAACCAATTTTCCAACAATCCCCCCCTTTGGAACTGATGGTAACACTCAAGCATGGCAACCCTTATGCTCATGCTCCCCCTGTGACCATCACTCCCCTTGTCTGCATGTTTGTTTCTCTCCATATCCATGTATTTCTCTTTATCTCTCCCCCTTTGACATCAATGACAGAGGATAATCCTCTTCTAGGACTTCTCCCCTATCTACAATTCATTTCTAACTCTACAGA
>SNQJ01S0107016.1:27701-39340 GCA_010110895.2 Picea sitchensis | reverse complement strand
TTTGATGGAGTTCACATCCCAAATGTGATCCACTGCATGCATAGTTGGCCCTGCTAATTTAGGAATATACACCATGGATTGATATACCATATATCCCTCCACCATAGAACCCTCAATACATTCTCTTTGTCTAACCAAAGCCTTCAATGATTTCAGGTGCCTCTCCACCATCCACATTGACCTTGTGTGTACAGGTCCACACATTTCAATCTCCTCAACTTGGTGTGTGAGGCAGTGTTCTTGTGCATTGAAAAATGTTGAAAGTAGATACTTTTTCATTTCACACATTAGCTGAGGAATCTTTCTCTTCCAATACTTTATATCATCTTCATGGATTTCTTTCAATGATAACCATCTACAGATCATGACATAAGAAAATAACATGTTTCAACATTATAACATAATATATATTATATTACAAGTAAAACACATGTCATTAAGTACAAAAACAAATTGAAAGAACATTTTTCATGTAAATCACAGCTACTTACCTCATGTATTTGCCAAGATCATATATTTTTTTTTTGACGTTGTTGTCAAATTCGTTTGGGAGAGATAGCGATAGAACATATTGTATCAAAAAAATGAATCGTTCTTTGTTTTGACCAAAGTAGACAAAAAAAATAAAAATCTTAAAAGATGTATATGGACAATATATAAATATGTATACCAAAATTATTACCTTAATGAAGGTATGCCAATCATGTGTTTTTTCCCCAACAAATTGACCTTTCTTCGTTAAGATATTATTTATGTTTGAAGCAAAATCTATGGGAAATTTAATTCTTTGAATGACCTCTTTTACATCATTGCTTTGTTGCTCCGTTAATAACCATGGAAGGTTATTTCGGTCTCCATCGCTATTTGATCGGATCACACTTTTCATTGCATGATTGGCTTCCTGAATGTCAGTCCAAATTTCGACAATTTTTTCTGTATCCCTCCTACCATCTATGATTCATCATAACTTTTTTGTCACATTCTTCCCGATATGCATTGTATCAAAAAAATGATCTATTTTTAGCTCCTCATAGTAGGGAAACCTCACGAATTGAGTGGGATAACATTTCATTCCTCATGGAAGCCCATTATTAATACCTTCATGATGGCGGCCTTCATGAAGCATAAAAGAAATCACAACAATTCAAATACGGTAAAATAAACTCAATAATTAAAATAAAAATTCAAAACATTACATATATGATACATTAAGAAATTGCATACCTTGATGATTTCTTTTATATTCCAACCTCCACATGTGAGGTGTCATTCTTCATGGTTTTAATCTAGTCTCTTCTTTCCCATTGAAAAGATGTTTTTCAGTAGTACAATACATATGGTTCTTAGGGAGGAGGTGCCTATACTCATCAAACACCACATTTCCTAAACTTTTTGAATGATGATACTTCATCTGAGGACCACAAACTGGACATGCAAATTTACCCTTTGTTTGAAGACCTGTAATAGATGGATTAATGTCAATTATACGATGGGATTATTAAAAAAACATGTAAGATATCTTTAAAAAATTATATAGTATTAAAGTGAAACATAATGATACATACCACAAAAATGTGTTAGTCCTAGGGCATCATGAATTGTCCATACAAGTATTCCACGAAATTGAAATTTCTTCTCCCCGAATGGTTTACAGATTTCATACATAGTGATGTCGGCCCATAACTTTAGTATTTCGTCGATAAGAGGCTCGATATATACATTCATATATTTAAATTGGTACTTACCTAATTGTTTGAAATTACACATATGTATATATAAGTAAATATATAACCAAAAGATATTATGCAAAAAATGAAACAAATGAAAAGGTTACATTCAAAAAATTAATGTAAACAAAAACCTGGAACAATCATTGTCAACATTATGTGCTCCCTCTTTATTGACATCCAAGGAGGAATGTTATTGTTAATAAAAAAAATAGTCCACACTGAGTAAATAGACATAAGCTCTATGAATGGATTAACATCATCAGCTGCCAATGAAATCCTAACATTACGAGGTTCATCTTTGAAATATGACCTTTCCTCAATTTCCCTAAATGCATAACCATCTGCAGGAATTCGAAGAACACCATCTCCACTTATGTTTTTCTCATGGTAATCCATAAATTTTGTTATGCTTTACACCTAAACAATCGCTGAAAACGTGGAATTATGGGAATATAATGAAGAACCTTTCGAGGTACCTTTTTTGTTACTTGATCAGTTCGATATCTATTGATAAGACATTGCGGGCATTTTATTTTTCACGCATGTTGTCCATAATATATAATATGATCATTAGGACATCCATCTATAGTTTGATACTCCATTCCAATTTCTTTCATAATGGCATGCAAATCTCGATATGTGCGAGGTAAAATATTTGATGATGGTAGCAAAAATCCACCTAACAATCTACAACATAACAAATAACTAGTTAATGTAAAGAATATTAATCGTAAATATTGCATTCTTATTTTACACATTAATTAACACTAGAAAAATAGAAGAAAAAAAACAACATTTATGTATATGAGATGAAACATATTACAGACCTTAGGATCTGTATCATACAAGTGTTTGACAAATGATTCATAACCTTTAAGCTCACCAGCAACAATGTAGTGGAGAGAAGATTTTCTCTTGAGCCTTTATAAAGTCATTTATTTGTCTTTTCTAATAGAGGTCCATCATTAATACCATCACTGTCCCCATCCTCATCCGATTGAGAAAACAAATCTTGGATCATTTGATTTGTCCCATCATCTTCTTCCATGGGATCATTGACTTGATTTGCCACATCATCTTCTTCCATGAGATCCTCATTTGATTCATGTTCCTCAACTTGTACACATCATTTCTACTACTACTTGGTGCAACATTCTGCAGAAAGTTAGGGAGCAACTCTAACTTTATAATTACAAACAATCATGCAAAATTAGTGTGTATAAAAAATATTCAAACAATAAATATATATATAATTTAAAAAAAAATCAATATAAAAATAGATAATTAATATATAGCTATCACCATGGGACAATATTCATTCGATCACCCATCAGTGTGCCCATATTTCCTATAATGTTTTTTAGTCGTTGCTATTAAAATTCTTATCGGACGTGTAAAACAACATTTTTTGCAAGGGCAATAACATCTATCGTCACCCTTTTCATCCTCTTTACTTTTTTTCCAACCTCTAATATTTGTTGCCATTCTTTTGCACAAAAATACCCTTTCTGAACCGTCATTGTTATAGCAAGATTGTCGCAACCTCTCTAATTTGCTAAATATTTATATATTTTGTTTCATCTCCATTCTGACAAAATTTGACCAAGTCAATGTTGACTTTGTCAAATAGTTGGGTGATTGTTTGAACAATGCAAAGAAATCGTTGCACATGCGACGAACTCTACCTTTCGTCTCTCTTGCGGGGAGAGTTCGTCGCATGGGCAACGAACATGGGCTAATTGAAAAAAGAGATAAATTTAAACATTTATCTTCATTTTTGCAACGAAAGGCTAATTTCATCGCAAGTCATTCGTCGCAAATTTTTGAATATGTAGTAGTGATTCCTCATTTCGAATGTTCTCTTTATTTCAAAGTGGGGATTAATTTTCTTCTGTATATTATTATGTATTCCTTCATCTTTGCTCATGATTTTCTAATGATGTTTTATAGACATGGTTCTTTTTTACTTAGACCTACTCATCCTTTGAATAATATGGTAACATTTGGTAGTCCTATGAGATTATCATCCTTGCTAGGATTGGTTTTCATGCCTAGGGTTTCTTATTGATAACTAAATTGATTATCCCTTGTTATAATACCCTTCCAATGGTCCTATTGTTTTGAAATGTGAAGCGTATAACCTTCTTAACGTTGGATGCTTGGGATTTTTTCATATTTACATGATCAATATCTATGGTGTTATTATGTCATGATTGTCAATTAAATGTTAATAGTTTCACGAATTATAACTAGCATCGTGGCAGTCTAAGGTTTTGTGGTGTATTATGATTTTAACTCTTGGATTATAAGAAAGAACAGTGAACGTTTTGCACGCTTCCACCTCTATCACGCATTTATGTATGCTATTACTTCTGATCCTTGAAGATCGATGCCTAGGTACACTGTATTTTCATCACATATTTACGCCTATTTCTGATATCTTGACCATTTTCTTTATTATTCTCAGAAAGGGTAAATGTTTCACTGTTCACTATGTTTTACCATTCATCCATACGTTTTCCTTTCCTACAAGAAACATTCACTTTTGAAGTGAACTATTTGGCCTTCTCATGGCTCTCGACACTGACATTATTGAATTTTATGACAAATATATGTTTATGTTTTAGAAGGTGCGAAGTTGGGAGTTCCTTAGAGCTTTTCATGACCATAACTTAGCAGTTGCTAGGGCTTTTTCCTAGTTGTTTAATGGTAAAACTTCCCTCATCAGAGATGTAGAGTTTTTTTTATCATTATGAGTTAATCAGGATTTTGGTTGAGTGTTGCTTGGCTCAGTTAGGCAATTCATGGGATAGCCTTATTCTAGGAAATCATTTTCCAAAATCTGATCTCAACCCTGCACTGGATGATGCAAATAATGACCCCTAGTTTGATCCATGAGTTTAGATTCAAGTGATTCAACTTCCATACAATAGACCTGCAATTAAAAATTCAACTATCAAAGAGGTTTTAGAAATCATAAAAGAAGGGGATAATTTGAAAAGGAAAAGTGTCAGATACATAAATTATCTTGAATGACCAAAATATATGGGAATTTAAAAAACATGAACGAATGTTTTATATCTCCGATTTGCATAATACTTTTTGTTCTAATTGATTAATGTCCAGTGAATTATCAGTTATTTATGCATCTCTATTTATTTATAGTTTATTTGTTTATATATTTGATTAATAAGAAGATGTTTTTAAGCTTGGATCTGAGTTTGATTCCATTTAGATTTTATTGTTTTGTTTGTATTTTAATTAATAAAAAAAATTAGTTTAGAGTAACTACAGAATCGTAGATTCTGTAGTCACTCTTAAAATATTCAAGTTGTTAATTTGTTTTAATTTTGTAATATACAGGTGTCTGGTTTATGATTCGGATTTGATCGTGATATGAGTTCCATTCCCATATTTATGAAGAATATCACTCAGGATAAGATCTCTGGCTATAATTTATAAATGGAACAAGTTTTAAAAATTATGGTGAGGATTTTAAGCAGTTAGGATATATTCATTATAACAATTTATTGTTATAATTTTCTATGCCTATCTTTTTGTCAAAAGTCTAGTATGATTCGACAAGTCCTTATTTGATTTACAAGATTGGATTTTACTCAACAATAAGGAAATTTATTTTATTTTTAGTTATTAGTTACCAAGTGTTTTGTTGTAATAGCATAACTCTATAAATAGAGTATGAGAAGGAAGACAAAGGGTGGGGGGATCGTATCTCTACAGAAAAAGGGACTCTTTTGTAATAGCATAACTCTATAAATAGAGTATGAGAAGGAAGACAAAGGGTGGGGAGATCGTATCTCTACAGGGGACTCTTTGCACTACTGTAGGGAGAAATTTTTCTGTAGAATTTGATAATAGTTCAGATCTTAAGCTTGGGGATTTTCTTTTTGAGATTAAAATCTCTTATGTAGAAGCAGATTTCATACTATTATGGATTTTCTCTCTCAACAGAAATTGATGTCTTGGAAATATTGATGGAGAATTTTTTTTTGTAAAAAGTAGATCACAAGTTATAGAGGTTATATGATTGTTTTTCATCAAATATTGTTATTTGTTTGAATATAATTTGTTTCCTTTGTTTTGATAGATTTAGACCAGTGATTCCATGTAATGGCACTATTATTTTATATGTGGATTTATGTGTATCTCATCAGCTATCTAATCTTATAATTTCTTAATTCTGTCATTTATCTTTTGATTTTCGCATTCATTATAGTCAATTTCTAAGTAACTATTTATTCACAAATTTGTCATCTTAAATTGATTTAATAGTCATTTAAGCCTGAGAATTACTTCCATGCCATAGTGACTTATACTTTTAGGCCTTAGTAATTCTCTAAACAGAGCATGAATTAAAATAATCAATATCAGTTATTATCGGTATTAATCATTAATATGATGTTTAATCCTCATTTTTATAATATCTTTTCACTTGGTATATAGGAACTACTTCATATGTGCTAAGTTAGGATAGTTTCATATGTTTTATGCATTATTAGCTAGAATTGCATTTAATTTCATTCACTACATTTTGAAAGTCTCCTTTCGTAGGAGAAACCTTCCATGTGGTCTAGTTGAACCCTCATTTCACCTGACTCAAAGACTACCTTTACAAGTATGATGCAAGAAGGCCAGTAGTGTCTTGTTGTTTGTTGATATCATTTAGCATTATCATACACCAGCAAGTAGAGAGTAGTTTTAGAGTTAGTCTAGGTTAGATTAGTTTAGATTAGGATTAACTTTTAGTTTAAATTAGTTATTAGAAAAAGGATAATTGGACTAGTTTAACCAATCAGAATCACCACACCAAACGGATAAGGATCTAATTGGTGCCATGATTGGGTGATCTCCTTAATGTTGATCATGGTCAATTATGGCCATCAACATGCCTACATCTTGTTGATTTGGTGCTCAGTTAAGGAAATTGGAGTCTCCATTTGGTTGATCCCCGCAATGTTTGTAATAGTAGGTTGGTGTCTACATACATTTATAAAGATAAGTTTTATGTTTTTCTCTTGATTGGGTTTCCATGTTAAACTCTATGCATTGTGATTTGATTTTATATGTGATTATTGTTTCTTAGATAATGAATGATTGATGAATGGTTAAATAAATTAAAAATTATAYTATATTGATTCACCCCCGCCCCCAGCCCCCCACCCCCTCTCAGTATAAGCATAAKTTCARCARCAACCAGAGATAAAGTGGAAAGCATTGAAGACCATCCGRTCTTGAGGGATTTTGAARATGTTTTTGGGGAAATMTCGGGACTACCACCAAAGAGAGACATTGATTTCTTTATTGAGTTGGTGTCATGAGTTKCCCCRRTATCCAAGACACCTTACATAATGGACACRCCATAATTGAAAGAGTTGTARATGCATCTTGAACAGATATTAAAGAAGGGGTATATATTCCCAAGTGTGTCACGTTAGGGTGCCCCRGTTCATTTTTTGAAGAAGAAATATGGAACCTATTGAGMCCTCAAAAACCCCCTTTTATTTTTGACAAAAGTATAGGGTCCCCCATTTGAATTTTGGAAAACACTACTTTCATTTGCATTTGGTTTTCTCTTGCTTGATTTGAAAGGATGATTTGTGTTGATGTTTGGGCAACATCGGGAAGACATTATCTTAGATCAATAATTAGTAATATAATTATTGATTATTAAATACTATATATAATAAGTAAATCATAATAATAAATAGTTATTGATTATCCAAGGGACACATCCTTTCATGGATGGTCACCATATGTTCTCTATATATGGAACACTCATCATTGTAATAATATCATCAATATACAATATCATCTCATATTGAAAAATCAACATGGTATCAAAGCAGGATTGGGTGTGACTCCCTCACAAGAGAGCCCAAAAATATGAGAGTAGAAAAATCAACATCAACTACCAGAGATTTGGCAGACTGGTGTGGTGTGGTGTTGGCCTCGGAAGTCTTTCTCATGAGTGCCTGTTATTCTTTATGGGTTGTCGACGGCTTGCATCTGAAATTATGGAGGTGGTCTTTAGCTTTCAAATGCTTTGTTATTCTTATATCTGTGAAAATTCCATAGTCTGGAAAACCTCCAAGAAATTGAAACAAAAGGAAATAGAAGGATATTCATCGTGTGAACGGGAGGTCCTTTGTGGTAGGTACTGAAAATGAAAGAACATCCATTGTGGCAGGCATGGATTCCTTATGGTCGGTATTTTGTTGAAGATATCGGTTTGGTATTTTCATTTTTATCTGGTGTCTTTCAGTTGTTTATGCTGAAATTAATCTGACCGACACATGAGCACAAATTGCCAAAGATTCCTTCAATGGACCATAATACTCACATGAGCCTTCATTATGGTTCTCTCTGGTTTCATAGGTGCATGTTACAAAGTATCATGGCTTCTCTAGTTCACTAGTGAGGGCGGAGGAAGGGCAACGGAAGGCAGACAATACAACAAATACCACCTTGGAGATTACTCTATATGGTTGCATAATCGTGTGAAGAATCCAGACAAATAGAGAAAGATCAAGAATTGTATTATTTCCCATGACAACGTTTGCGTCAAACTTACTATTGACAATTATTTTTCACCCATTCAGTCTGGTTGTTGCAAGCCTCCATCATCATGTGGTTTTGTGTACGTGAATGAAACCTACTGGATTTAGAATGGCTATGGGATTGGGAATATATTAAGCAATGTTGATCTTGATTATAATGCTTGGAGTAACAAGCAGACCCGACTTTGTTTTTATTGCAATTTGTGCAAAGCTAGTGTTTTAGAAAAATCATCGTGCACTTGTAGGCAGGCAACTTGCAAGAAATTATTATGTCATCATAGCTTAATTGCAGCCAACATCCTAATTATGTCAAGGTGACAGTATATAAGTATGAGTGTTTTGTTTATACATGTGCCCCAGAAATGACAAAAATTTGCAGCAGAAAGTGGAAAATGCAAATCAAAGATGCAGAAGTGAAGATGGACTGGATTGGAAGAAATACATAACTAGTTAATTCGAATGTAGTGGAAGTGGCTTCTGCTGAAAACCCTATCATTGGATTCCCATTCCAAAATAACAAATTTAGACAGCCCTCCATTGATTGACATTAATACCAAAATCTATGTGACACCTTGAAGTGTTTGGGTTTAATGAGTTGAAGATTAGAAAGGACCGAGCTTATGCCCATTTGATCATAAAACCCTTAGATGGTCAGATGAAGGAACCATGACATTGGTTTCACAAGGAAACCCTGATATTTCTTGTGAGACATTCGTTCCATGAGGGAACCTTAATATGTCTTAGACATTGGTTTCATGAGGAAGCCTCTTTATGTCAAATATGGTCCAAGATAAAATTACCTTTTAGAGGGAGACAGTTGTTCCTATTGATCAAATCGATCTCATTGATCATGTACCTCAAGTTAATGTTCCCATAGATATTGCAATAGGTCGGAAGAAACCTGCATGGGCTCGTCAGACTCTGCAGGAGGCAGAAGGGCATGCAACTCCTTGTGGTACCTTCTGAGTGAGCAAGAGACCTTAGAGATATTCGTGCTATGCCACAACTATGATCCACATCATTGATTATGAGCCTTCCTATTATGAGGAGGCATCTAGTCAACGAGTATGGGGAGATGCCATGATGGAGGAGTATCAATCCATCATGAAGAATGATGTAGGGATATTGTTCTGAGACCTAAAGGGAAGTCTGTAGTGACTTCCAAGTGGATCTATAAGATCAAACACACAACTGACAGAAGCATCAAGAAGCACAAAATGAGATTTGTTGCTAGAGGATTTTCTCAAGTGGAGGGAATAGATTATGAGGAGAAATTTGCTCTTGTCGCTCGATACAATTCTATCTGGACAATTATTTCCCTTGCAACTTCCATGGGTTGGAGACTACATCAAATGGATGTGAAGACATCCTTTCTAAAAGGAGAGATTGAGGAAGAAGTATACATAGAGCAGCTAGAAGGTTTAGTGATACATGAGAAGAAGTCTCATGTGTGCATGTTGAATAAGGTCATGTATGGAATTAAGAAGGCACCTTGAGATTTGTATGCAATGATTGATGGACACCTGATGAGTTTGGGATTCAGCAAAAGTGTTGTTGATCCCAACCTATACTACAAATTTTTTAATAGTGAGTCCCTAATTTTTTGGTCCTCTATGCTGATGATTTATTCCTCACTGGTACAGAGAGCCTTATTGTTGAATGCAAGCATGTGTTGGCCTCTAAGTTTGAGATGAAGGACCTTGGTATGATGCACTTCTTGGGTATGTGTTATATTCTTTGCATGTGTGTGTGTGGGCATGTCAGATTCGACAATTGCGTCTGACGATCCCAACTTCCTTCGTTCTTTGTGTCATGTGCATCAGGCGCTTTCCTAGGGGGGGGGTATGCCCCCCCCTAGTTACGCGCAACGTTCGGCTCCGGGTGGCAGCCTGGAGCCAACAGGTTTCGAGGCAGTGCCTCGAATTTATTTTTTTGGGGCGGATTTTGATATTTTTAGCAGTTTTCTAAATTAATCCTGGATTAAGGTATTAGGATTTTGGTAGCTACAGAATACCTAAAACATTGTATATATTGTATGTTGAATGGTGAAATTAACACAATGAAGATTTGAAAGGTGTGGCACCAAGGAAGGTTGGTTTTCTCCCGGTTAAGGGTTTCCAGTGTAAATCTTTGTGTACTATGTGTATGAGCCATTGATTAATTTTTGTTTTGCTTAAGAATCTATATGCATTGCTTTACTTCACAGGTTTAAAACTTACAGCACTACTTCTTGGGACTAGAGGTGTGGCAAAGAACTGATGAGATCTTCTTGAGTCAGGGGAAGTATACAGTTGAGATATTGAAAAAGTTTGGGATGTTGAACTGTAAGCCCATGGCTCACCAATGGTGACAAATCTGAAGAAACTAAGTGTGTCTTCTTTCAATTTTGACGATATTGATCTGACCCTGTAGAGACAGTTGATTGGATCATTGATGTATCTGGTTAACCCCGTACTAGATATTTTCTATGCAGTGAGTGCACTTAACCAGTTTCTGAGTCAACCGAGACAGACACACTAGATTGATGTGAAGCATATGTTGAGATACCTATGAGGCACATTTGGACATGATATGAGATATACTTCCAGTATTGAATTGAGATTCTAGGGATATACTGACACTGATTGGGAAGGGAGTGTAGTGGACATGAAGAGCATTTGTGGGTGTTGCTTCACTTTAGGATCTGTCATGGTTTCCTGGTGTAGCAGGAAACAGATTTATGTGGCTTTCTGCACCGCAAAAGCAAAGCATAAAATATTATACATGGTGCAGAGGAAGAAAGTACTAGTGAAAGGAAGTACTAGTGCAATACCTTCCTACAGATGAGCAAGTTACAGATGTTCTTACCAAACCCCTTACTAAGACGAAGTTCTAGTACTTCCATGATAGAATTGGCATGGCAGGGAATGCCTCCCTCACTGAGAGGGAGTGTTGATGTTTTCATCTTCCTAAGACATTCTCCAGATCGTACTCCTATGTGACTGAGTTGAGTTGATCTATGAGGAAACTTATCTGAGAAGGGATAAGTGGGTTTGGGATTATTCGAGAAGGGATAAGTGAGTTGATTTGTAAGGAAACTTATCTAAGAAGGGATAGCCCAACGTCCCTTATGGAGAGCACATGAAGACATGTCAAGGGAATTGACCTTGTCATCACACACTATGGGGAGTTGACCCTAGTGTTTCTACAGGGACTAGCTTCTAGAAGTCCACATGGGAGTACCATGTGTGACAGACATTCTCCATATCATACTCCTTTATAAACTGAGTTGAGTTGATCTGTGAGGACACTTATTCAAGAAGGGATAAGTGTGTTTGGGCTTATAACCCAA
>SNQJ01S0107016.1:9477-26344 GCA_010110895.2 Picea sitchensis | reverse complement strand
GAATCGAAACAATCACTAGGGTAATACTTTGTTGGATTAATGGTTTTTATGATAGCTTTTGAATAGTGCATATTAAGGTATTTTAGGCAATTGTACATAACCCTTTTTATAATTCCATTTATCACTTCACTTGAAAACTTTGAAACAGTTGACATTAGAATCATTTGCATGAAACCATTGTTACTTAAAAGTAGCATGTTTTATATTAAAAGAAAATATGTTGAATGATATGGTGTATATCATTAAGGAAACAAGTTTATACTGGAAAAGAAAAAAGAAAATAAAAGGTCAAATGCATTTAATTATCTTTTTCATAAGTATATTATTTAATAAATTCTATTTCTTTTATGCTGGACTGCAATAAGGATTCTCAACTTCGTTTTGGAATGGTTATTGTTCGGGTATTGACACAAATGCAAAGGGAGCATTGGCTCACTGGGCCATCGACTCTCTGGGATATCACGTCACCATATGGGTTACCCTGACATTTTGAAAGTGGATTAGTATTTATATTCAAGACTATTTTCATACACTTTATCTCTCTTGTAATTTCAAGGAAAAATAGATTGGAATTTGGAATTTCTACCCGTTTTAATCTAAACCCTTTTTGAAAATTCCAGTTTGTTACCATTTTGTTAAATGAAGGAGAAATGTTAGAATTGTAGTTATGTTAAATGTTGATTAGCTCTTTTTTTTTTTTGTCACTCATCATAAAATTTCTTTTGTGATTTTCACATTATGCTAAACTAACTATATATTAAGTAGAAGAGCATCATTTTCAATTAGGATTATTTTTATAAATTATGAAAATTGATGAATGTTTTCAAAAAGATGAAGAGTCTCTAGGAATTCTTTCTAAAGGGATTGTCATTTACATTTCTTTCTTCTACTTAATATTTCCTATTAGCCAACAGAAATAACATTCCAATAAGACAATTTTTTGCATATTGTGGATGAACTTATATCACTTTGGAAGAGAAGTTATTAGACTATTGTTTCATTTTTATTTGTTTCCTAGATATTCTAATTATTTCCTTGGTTACCAGCATAGTGTATATATAATTATTGCTATCTACTTTTAGTGGAAATTGTTATTGTAATTGAAGTGTTCTTGAGGTGACGAATTATTTCTAAGCCTTAAGAATTTATCTTTATTTTCTATATTCTTTTAGCTTTGCTCTCAAATTGAGATAGGAATAGTTGATTAGTTTTCTTTTGTAAATCTACATTAAGTTAGATCAAATCATAAACGATAAAATCTTTTTTTTAAAGAGAAAACATCTTGAGTGGAAAACCAAGCCCACAAAATCGATTGGAAACTACCATCCCAAACAAAAACAAGTTTGATCGGGTAGTTGTCCCTAGTTGCAAGAGGGAATTTTCCCTCCTGTCAACAATTGGTGCTAGAAGGGGGGGAAATGACAACCTGGCCTTATGGAGACATTCATTTTAATGTATTTAACTACTCATGGCACTTATGTATATTTCTATTTTGGAACATGCTTTCAATTCGCCTCAACCTATTGGAATCATTCCCAAGAGGAAAGTCGATTCTTCGTTGAAATTGAGATTTGACAATGAGGGTGTAATATATGCATTTTATCATCTTTCTCATTTTAATATTAAATGTATTTTCTTTAGAATCATTAATGATAATGAGATCTACGGGTTATTCACTCACACATTACAAGGGAGAATCAAGTGTTGGTTTGAAATGTTGTCAACTAAATTTATTCACACATGGAAATAGTTCATGGAGGTGTTTCTCAATGCTCATGAGGATAATAATTACAATGATGTTTGTTTGTAATTAGAAAATATACGCAAGTTTGAAAGTGATCTTGTTGATGAATTATTTTCCAGATTCGTTAACTTGCTCCAGATTTAGTGGGGATGATCAACCTTATGGAGAAGATGCATTAGATTGGTTTCTCTATCTTAATTCGCTTTCTAACACATAGGATCAGGAAAACCATGTTGAACTTGAAATTGATATTTCTCATGATATACATGTTGATAAAGTTATTATTTCATCGGTTAATGTTGATTCAAGGTCTAATTCTATTGAGTCCATTAATAACACCGAAATTGTTATGCAACAACAAATGTTAGGATTTTGTAATGTACAATTTTAGGAACAAGACAATGTGTCTCGATATTACATTCTTACATTTAACAATGATATTGAAACTCTTGTTAAAATTCATATGGTGGAAGAAGACTTAATGCTTACAGGCCTTGAAACTGAAGGGGTAAATGATGACTATATTAATGGTGACATTGCATTGTCTTCTTCTCATAATAAACAAGGTCCCCTCATCCTTACACGGAACTTATCATTAAATAAGAGTGTATATAATAATGTTTCTCTTGAAACATGTAACATCTCGCTCTTGTGTGCACTGAGCAAACTTATTCTTTGAGGACACTTGCTTGCAAGTGATCCGGATTATTATATTATTGGTCGATTGATTATGATTATGAGGCATTATGGATATGATGATATGTTATTTTGTTGTATTTACATAGACAGGTGCTATTGACTGGGTTCTCCTGAGTGTGCAGGACTTTGGACCTCGAGGATGCAAAGGCATCGATGAAACCCCTTGGAATCTGGATCGAGTCAGAGAGTCGATTGTTGGGTTGAATATTGTTGATGTGACATATGTACTTATTATTATATGTTATGATGATTGATTATTATTGCTGACATGATTCATTGATGGATGAAGATTGACTATAACTTGTCGACTAGACTCACATGTAGAGTAGAGAGGTCACGCACGACAACCAGAGACTTTGAGGGAGAGGTGTGGAAAGAAGCCCTTCCACGGCCTACTAGCACTCCCATTGTGGCTCGAACTGTAGGTTAACGATTACCTAGTTCGAGAAGATCCACGATGTCGTGAGAGCAGACTATGACAGACGCTCACAATGATTCTAATGGGTGCGCAATAACGCAGGGGCCTTATTCCTTAGAGGCCCTTAGTCTCCACAAGATCACCTGGCAGAATATTGACTCGAGGGGTTTTTGACATCTACCAAAGTCAATCACGAGGCAAGTGGCACCCTTGGAGCATGTAGTGCGTCCTGAAGGGAACATCACGCAAGGTAAATAGAAAGAGGCGAGTGGCACCCTTGGAGCACATAGTGTGTCCTAAAGGGCACATTGTGCAAGGTAAACGGAAAGAGGCGAGTAGCACCCTTGGAGCACGTAGTGCGTCCTGAAGAGCACGTCACGGAAGGTAAACAAAAAGAGGCGAGTGACATCGTTGGAGCACGTAGTGTGTCTTGAAGGGCATGCCGCGCAAGGAAAGTGGAAGGAGGCAGGTGGTACCCTTGGAGCACGTAGTGCGTCGTGAAGGACACGTCGTGATTATAATTGTTAACTAAATAAACCTAATCGGCCTTAAAATGAATGATGCGATAAGTAAGATTTAAAAAAAAACAATTGTCCTAATAAAAACTTCGCCCATCCTAGTGAAATTAAAATCTAGGTCTAAGTAGAACATGTGGTCAAAAATAATAATAATAATAATAAATAAACAAGTAACAAGAACAGGGTAAGAAATTTGAATTTATTTATTAAAGTCAAAATTATAATGGAGGATTAAAATTTAAAAAGGGAAATGGTTGTTTTTATCTACATGTGCTAATTTAATTTTTAGTTAAAAAGAAAAGTGGGTAAATGGTTGTTTTATCTACACTTGCTAAATTAATTTTAATTAAAGAAGTAAAAGGGTAAATGGTTGTCTTTCTACACTTGCTAAATTGATTTTTAGTTAACAAGGTAAAAGAGGGAAACTTAAAAGAAAAAGGAAACTTAAAGAAAAGGGTAAAAGTAAAGAAAAAGTTGAATGTCTAACTTAGTAAGGAATATTGCCTTGGGAACTTGCCATGGATGATTTTAGGGGCTAAATTTCGCTCATGGGCTAATTTTCAATGGTTTTTCCAAAAACGAGATTCGCTATTTTAAAAATGATTCGCCCAAATTCTATAAAATAAAATTATTTTACCTTAAAAATCGCCAAAATTTTATAAAAACTATACAAAATCCTTATAAATTTGAATATTTTTACAAAAATATCGCCAAACATTTATAGTTGGAATATGAATGATTAGTAAGATTCGCCAAGGTTTCTACATTTTAAAACAAAATTCCATCCTTAAAATCATCCCTGGGACTCAACTTGCTAATTATGAACTCAAGTAGGAATTAAGTAAGGCATAAGTCATTTAAGATTTGTAAGGGAATATTGGGACACCAAGGAGCGTTTTTAGGAATGTTTCGGGTGGGTGAGTGAAATAGGAATATTTAATTAATTAATAAATTGATTTTCTGGTGCAACTAGGGGATGGGTGAAATGTGTACGGGGGAGGTTTTTCCTAATTAATTAAATGAAAAAAGAAATTAATGAGCGTTTGGGAAACTAATTACTTGAAAACTTTATAATAAGGATGGAGGAGGAGGAGTATGGATCTCATCTTTTGGCGTAATGTTACGCTGCTGAATTTTTTTCTTGACTGAACTTTCTCTTATGGGAGTTGGGATACCCAGCTCAGGTAACGAGTGGTAGCTCGACCTTGTGAGGCGATCTAGGTGCTAGTTGTTCTATGGTATTGTGTGTGTGGCCCCTTTGCAGCTCTGGGGGCTAAGGGGGAAGAAGAGTACCCCTAGCGTTGTCTGGGAGGTACCTGTGAGGTTACATCGATCGACAAGCGGGAGCTAGACGAAGCGTGCATAGGACAAAAACTACGGAGCTTTTGTGTTTGGCTAAGGTACGTCGGTTAATTTGTTACTTGCAATGAAATTTAATTTACACGTGTTACTTCTCTGTGCTTGGTTGAAAATTTCATTGCCATGAGTTGTCTTCAACCTGCTTTCCTACGGTGTTTGTAATCCCCTTGCTTGTTGTACTCTAAATTGATTTCCCTTGGCGAACCCAAATTCTGATTACAATGAATTCTCTATGTGGGTTTTATTGATTATTATGAAGATATTTTGTTTTTATCTTCCATCCCTTATCTCTTTAGTCATCAGTTTGTGCCTGAGCAGTTGGCCAGGAGCCAAATCAACGGTCATCACTTCGGTGTTTAAAGACCTATAGATTCAATTGCCCTGCTTTTTTGTGCATGGATGATGAGTGAAGGATAATTTTTTCCCATCTATCTATCTCTTACTTATCTATGTGTTTTCTTGTGATTGATTGTTTTTTTTACACACTAAAAGACAAGGAAATTATACTTTGATTGGCAATGAATTTCAACTTTGATTGACTGCGTTTTTATACATTAAAAGACAGTGAAATTATACTTTGATTGGCAGGGAATTTCAACTTTGATTGACTGCATATTTATACCTTAAAAGACATTGTTTTTCCCAGCCTTTACACAGCACTCACCACACGAATTTTCTTGGTGATTCACACAGCACATTTACACAATGTTTTTCTGAGCGAATTTATTATATTTGTTTCAGTTAGAGGACAGTGAATTTATTATATTGTTCCAGTTTAAATAGGGAATTTATTATAATTGTTTCAGTTTTAATGGATAGTGATCTTGTATTATAGATAGCCACTTAAACCTTATTAGACAATGATCTAGTGGTAAATCTTACGTGATACATGACTGCGTCAACAATATGAGAAAATCGTTATGTATTGTGATTGTAAATGACCACACTGGTCTACTGGAGTCAAGTTGATCAACATTGAAATAGATATAATAAAGGAAAGCAATTATACCGAGAGCACAAACTTGTATTTTTGGATATCTCCATCGATATGGACCAGGGCATGAGAAATATGGATTCCCAGATTGGAAATCGTACTCTATGCATTTCGTTGATTGGAATTCGTACTATATGAATTATAGCTAGATAATAAAATATGTACCCATGACTTGTAGCCTTACCTGAAAGCATACCCTGCCCCTTACAGAGGTAGACTTGCTTAAACTTGATTTTCAGTGGTTGTATCGGTGTAATACTAGATTCTTTAACAAAGTATACACCTATGGAATTTGAAGTCGTATCGAATCAAATCAACGGTGACAACATATTTCTCAGCAATCAAAAAAATGCATCACTATATTTTCCACTATTTGAAGAGAGTTGAATGATTATTCAAAGCCTTTCAAAGGACACGGATGGAGAAAAATACATTTACCGACAATTATTTGAATAAACCCTAATCTTAGATTTAGGTTTAATGACTTATGTAGATAGCATAGATGCCCCAACTATCTGCTTTCATTTCCGATTACTCATCATTTTCAGCCAGCTACCTTTTATTTGATAACAACATCACGATTTCAATCACCATCATGTATGTGGGTATAATAATCGATGGATGAAAGTTGTCGTAATTTGGCAGTGAGTCTATGTCATATTACAGTTGGAATTATCTATCTTTGACACGCAGTTTAATCAACAATAACACCTCTGCACAGGATAGGGAGATGGATGTAAGGTCGATAAGACATCTGGGTTAATGTACCTCCTATTTTCCATCTCCAAAGTAGTTTAAGATTTTGTCCACTTCGAAAAAGAATTTGGCTTGTTGGTAATATGTTGAATGTATTTTTTTATGAGAAATAAATTAATTCCAAGAAATTAAACTCTTTATTCTTTTTAACATAGAAGTTATGTTGGAATGATGGATCTGGTTGTTATTTGAAAAATTGAAAATATTAAACACTTTTGTTTTTTTTCATAGAGAAGTTATGACCTTGTTTGAATGATGCATCTGATTTGTTATTAGAAAAATTGAAAATATTAAAATGATTATTGTAGAATGGATTATCTAGGGAATATTTCATCGATGGATAATCGCGTCCTTTAAATGATGTATGTTTGCAAGAGAAATGGTTGCATGAGGAATTTAATGTGTTGTATGAATTTTATAGTCGTCATATTCCCTTGCGTCTTGTTGACATGTTGATTGGGTGCTTGGGTTATTCGTCTTGTGTTGACAGTTAATTCGGTCTCCTAGCACGTTAAAGTTTTTTTGGGTTATTGGTCTAGATGTGTTATGTGGCGCCATGGTTTTTGTCACACTTATCGCCTTGTGACAACATGATTCCTAATGAGGGGATCATTGCACCCCCTGATGGATAGATGTGAATGATAACTTGGTTGGAGTCTTGTGCTTTCCGATGTAGGCGTATTGTTCGTTGTAATGGATGTTGATACGCAGTTTTGTAACGCCTTAATGTGTTTGGTTTTGTGCGTCGTAGACGGTTCTAGTTACTGGTCATTGAAGCCACTATGTCAGGTTATTGATGTTGTATGTGTTGTCTTGATTGTGTTGGGTGGGTAGTCGTTTTATCTGTCTATTGGTTATCGCATGTTTCATCCAGTTGCCTGATTTGCTAGTATGTTGAGTCATTGTTGTCTGTGGCTTGATCTGCATGCGTTTTGTTCATCGTCAAGTTGCATTGTTTAACTGTCGTCGTTGTTTCCTTCCTACTCAAAAAAAAAAAATTGTGTTGCGTTACATGTAGTCGTATCGAAATGGGGTTGTTACATATGGTATCAGAGCAGGTTCAACCCTGCGACTGTGGATCGCCATGCTTTCCACTGCAGTAACCCTTGAGTAATAACCTAGCACTAATTAAAACTTTAATGTGTCCATGCGGTGATCTCGATTAGAGGGCGCCACAGAGGTTCACAGCGTGGTGTCGTGGAAGGAGGTGTGATGCCTACAGAAGTGCCCGTTCCCTCGGAGTCTAACCCCCGAGGGGGAAGAACAAGCCCTTGGGCTAGATTCAATTGTTGTAAGGGATGATGATGGTCTGACCAAGTTCCTTCCATAGATTTTCAGAGGCCTTGATTCACCATCTGTACTGAGATGAGGCCAGGGTACCTGTACCCCTGAGGGTCCGCAGCGCACTCAGCTAGTACCATTATTATTCACCACAAACTCGACAAGGTCAAATTTCCCAATTTCTTTGGTGTCCCGGATGGTGCAGCTATCGAGGCATGGTTGGAGAACACGGCGATGTGCTTTGCACTGTGTGACTATACCTCCAACTTGAAGGTCCGCATGGTGGTATTTCAACTGAAGGGGAGCGCTCTTCTATGATGGAAGACACTCCTGTCCCATTTAAATATGGCAGTCGAAGACATGTCATGGGAACTTCGAGGAATGGTTATGGGAGAAGGACTAGAGCATCTAGATCAGCCAAACCCACTACTATGGGAGATTTGGGCAAGCCCCATCAGATTCATGCAACGGTGAATAACCACCAGGCAGAGCACCAGTCGACTATGCTCAAGATGTCAGGTACCATCATTAACCAGAACCTTAGTATTTTGGTAGATCCAAATGCTACAGTGATCTAGGTGGATGTTGGTGGCCACCCACCTATTCCACTTGGACCCCCACCATTGCTTCTTTCAGTTTTTCAGTTTCCGCACAGTTTACTATTTTTAGCNGAATCGAAACAAT
Source organism: Picea sitchensis (assembly GCA_010110895.2). Lineage (NCBI taxonomy): Eukaryota > Viridiplantae > Streptophyta > Pinopsida > Pinales > Pinaceae > Picea > Picea sitchensis. Next base: position 17,891 of record SNQJ01S0107016.1, on the reverse strand, counting down.
CACTAGGGTAATACTTTGTTGGATTAATGGTTTTTATGATAGCTTTTGAATAGTGCATATTAAGGTATTTTAGGCAATTGTACATAACCCTTTTTATAATTCCATTTATCACTTCACTTGAAAACTTTGAAACAGTTGACATTAGAATCATTTGCATGAAACCATTGTTACTTAAAAGTAGCATGTTTTATATTAAAAGAAAATATGTTGAATGATATGGTGTATATCATTAAGGAAACAAGTTTATACTGGAAAAGAAAAAAGAAAATAAAAGGTCAAATGCATTTAATTATCTTTTTCATAAGTATATTATTTAATAAATTCTATTTCTTTTATGCTGGACTGCAATAAGGATTCTCAACTTCGTTTTGGAATGGTTATTGTTCGGGTATTGACACAAATGCAAAGGGAGCATTGGCTCACTGGGCCATCGACTCTCTGGGATATCACGTCACCATATGGGTTACCCTGACATTTTGAAAGTGGATTAGTATTTATATTCAAGACTATTTTCATACACTTTATCTCTCTTGTAATTTCAAGGAAAAATAGATTGGAATTTGGAATTTCTACCCGTTTTAATCTAAACCCTTTTTGAAAATTCCAGTTTGTTACCATTTTGTTAAATGAAGGAGAAATGTTAGAATTGTAGTTATGTTAAATGTTGATTAGCTCTTTTTTTTTTTTGTCACTCATCATAAAATTTCTTTTGTGATTTTCACATTATGCTAAACTAACTATATATTAAGTAGAAGAGCATCATTTTCAATTAGGATTATTTTTATAAATTATGAAAATTGATGAATGTTTTCAAAAAGATGAAGAGTCTCTAGGAATTCTTTCTAAAGGGATTGTCATTTACATTTCTTTCTTCTACTTAATATTTCCTATTAGCCAACAGAAATAACATTCCAATAAGACAATTTTTTGCATATTGTGGATGAACTTATATCACTTTGGAAGAGAAGTTATTAGACTATTGTTTCATTTTTATTTGTTTCCTAGATATTCTAATTATTTCCTTGGTTACCAGCATAGTGTATATATAATTATTGCTATCTACTTTTAGTGGAAATTGTTATTGTAATTGAAGTGTTCTTGAGGTGACGAATTATTTCTAAGCCTTAAGAATTTATCTTTATTTTCTATATTCTTTTAGCTTTGCTCTCAAATTGAGATAGGAATAGTTGATTAGTTTTCTTTTGTAAATCTACATTAAGTTAGATCAAATCATAAACGATAAAATCTTTTTTTTAAAGAGAAAACATCTTGAGTGGAAAACCAAGCCCACAAAATCGATTGGAAACTACCATCCCAAACAAAAACAAGTTTGATCGGGTAGTTGTCCCTAGTTGCAAGAGGGAATTTTCCCTCCTGTCAACAATTGGTGCTAGAAGGGGGGGAAATGACAACCTGGCCTTATGGAGACATTCATTTTAATGTATTTAACTACTCATGGCACTTATGTATATTTCTATTTTGGAACATGCTTTCAATTCGCCTCAACCTATTGGAATCATTCCCAAGAGGAAAGTCGATTCTTCGTTGAAATTGAGATTTGACAATGAGGGTGTAATATATGCATTTTATCATCTTTCTCATTTTAATATTAAATGTATTTTCTTTAGAATCATTAATGATAATGAGATCTACGGGTTATTCACTCACACATTACAAGGGAGAATCAAGTGTTGGTTTGAAATGTTGTCAACTAAATTTATTCACACATGGAAATAGTTCATGGAGGTGTTTCTCAATGCTCATGAGGATAATAATTACAATGATGTTTGTTTGTAATTAGAAAATATACGCAAGTTTGAAAGTGATCTTGTTGATGAATTATTTTCCAGATTCGTTAACTTGCTCCAGATTTAGTGGGGATGATCAACCTTATGGAGAAGATGCATTAGATTGGTTTCTCTATCTTAATTCGCTTTCTAACACATAGGATCAGGAAAACCATGTTGAACTTGAAATTGATATTTCTCATGATATACATGTTGATAAAGTTATTATTTCATCGGTTAATGTTGATTCAAGGTCTAATTCTATTGAGTCCATTAATAACACCGAAATTGTTATGCAACAACAAATGTTAGGATTTTGTAATGTACAATTTTAGGAACAAGACAATGTGTCTCGATATTACATTCTTACATTTAACAATGATATTGAAACTCTTGTTAAAATTCATATGGTGGAAGAAGACTTAATGCTTACAGGCCTTGAAACTGAAGGGGTAAATGATGACTATATTAATGGTGACATTGCATTGTCTTCTTCTCATAATAAACAAGGTCCCCTCATCCTTACACGGAACTTATCATTAAATAAGAGTGTATATAATAATGTTTCTCTTGAAACATGTAACATCTCGCTCTTGTGTGCACTGAGCAAACTTATTCTTTGAGGACACTTGCTTGCAAGTGATCCGGATTATTATATTATTGGTCGATTGATTATGATTATGAGGCATTATGGATATGATGATATGTTATTTTGTTGTATTTACATAGACAGGTGCTATTGACTGGGTTCTCCTGAGTGTGCAGGACTTTGGACCTCGAGGATGCAAAGGCATCGATGAAACCCCTTGGAATCTGGATCGAGTCAGAGAGTCGATTGTTGGGTTGAATATTGTTGATGTGACATATGTACTTATTATTATATGTTATGATGATTGATTATTATTGCTGACATGATTCATTGATGGATGAAGATTGACTATAACTTGTCGACTAGACTCACATGTAGAGTAGAGAGGTCACGCACGACAACCAGAGACTTTGAGGGAGAGGTGTGGAAAGAAGCCCTTCCACGGCCTACTAGCACTCCCATTGTGGCTCGAACTGTAGGTTAACGATTACCTAGTTCGAGAAGATCCACGATGTCGTGAGAGCAGACTATGACAGACGCTCACAATGATTCTAATGGGTGCGCAATAACGCAGGGGCCTTATTCCTTAGAGGCCCTTAGTCTCCACAAGATCACCTGGCAGAATATTGACTCGAGGGGTTTTTGACATCTACCAAAGTCAATCACGAGGCAAGTGGCACCCTTGGAGCATGTAGTGCGTCCTGAAGGGAACATCACGCAAGGTAAATAGAAAGAGGCGAGTGGCACCCTTGGAGCACATAGTGTGTCCTAAAGGGCACATTGTGCAAGGTAAACGGAAAGAGGCGAGTAGCACCCTTGGAGCACGTAGTGCGTCCTGAAGAGCACGTCACGGAAGGTAAACAAAAAGAGGCGAGTGACATCGTTGGAGCACGTAGTGTGTCTTGAAGGGCATGCCGCGCAAGGAAAGTGGAAGGAGGCAGGTGGTACCCTTGGAGCACGTAGTGCGTCGTGAAGGACACGTCGTGATTATAATTGTTAACTAAATAAACCTAATCGGCCTTAAAATGAATGATGCGATAAGTAAGATTTAAAAAAAAACAATTGTCCTAATAAAAACTTCGCCCATCCTAGTGAAATTAAAATCTAGGTCTAAGTAGAACATGTGGTCAAAAATAATAATAATAATAATAAATAAACAAGTAACAAGAACAGGGTAAGAAATTTGAATTTATTTATTAAAGTCAAAATTATAATGGAGGATTAAAATTTAAAAAGGGAAATGGTTGTTTTTATCTACATGTGCTAATTTAATTTTTAGTTAAAAAGAAAAGTGGGTAAATGGTTGTTTTATCTACACTTGCTAAATTAATTTTAATTAAAGAAGAAAAAGGGTAAATGGTTGTTTTTCTACACTTGCTAAATTGATTTTTAGTTAACAAGGTAAAAGAGGGAAACTTAAAAGAAAAAGGAAACTTAAAGAAAAGGGGAAACTTAAAGAAAAGGGTAAAAGTAAAGAAAAAGTTGAATGTCTAACTTAGTAAGGAATATTGCCTTGAGAACTTGCTAATTATGAACTCAAGTAGGAATTAAGTAAGGCGTAAGTCATTTAAGATTTGTAAGGGAATATTGGGACACCAAGGAGCGTTTTTAGGAATGTTTTAGGTGGGTGAGTGAAATAGGAATATTTAATTAATTAATAAAATTGATTTTCTGGTGCAACTAGGGGATGGGTGAAATGTGTACGGGGGAGGTTTTTCCTAATTAATTAAATGAAAAAGGAAATTAATGAGAGTTTGGGAAACTAATTACTTGAAAACTTTATAATAAGGATGGAGGAGGAGGAGTATGGATCTCATCTTTTGGCGTAATGTTACGCTGCTGAATTTTTTTCTTGACTGAACTTTCTCTTATGGGAGCTGGGATACCCAGCTCAGGTAACGAGTGGTAGCTCGACCTTGTGAGGTGATCTAGGTGCTAGTTGTTCTATGGTATTGTGTGTGTGGCCCCTTTGCGGCTCTGGGGGATAAGGGGGAAGAATATTACCCCTAGCGTTGGCTGGGAGGTACCTATGAGGTCACATCGGTTGACAAGTGGGAGCTGGATGAAGTGTGCATAGGACAGAAACTACGGAGCTTTTGTGTTTGGCTAAGGTACGTCGGTTAATTTGTTACTTGCAATGAAATTTAATTTACACGTGTTATTTCTCTGTGCTAGATTGAAAATTTCATTGCCATGAGTTGTCTTGCACCTGCTTTCCTATGGTGTTTGTAATCCCCTTGCTTGTTGTACTCTAAATTGATTTCCCTTGGCAAACCCAAATTCTAATTACAATGAATTCTCTATGTGGGTTTTATTGATTATTATGAAGATATTTTGTTTTTATCTTCCATCCCTTATCTCTTTAGTCATCAATTCGTGCCTGAGCAGTCGGCCAGGAGCTAAATCAACGGTCATCACTTCGGTGTTTAAAGACCTATAGATTCAATTGCCCTGCTTTTTTGTGCATGGATGATGAGTGAAGGATAATTTTTTCCCATCTATCTATCTCTTATTTATCTATGTGTTTTCTTGTGATTGATTGTTTTTTTTACACACTAAAAGACAAGGAAATTATACTTTGATTGGCAATGAATTTCAACTTTGATTGACTGTGTTTTTATACATTAAAAGACAGTGAAATTATACTTTGATTAGCAACGAATTTCAACTTTGATTGACTGCATATTTATACCTTAAAAGACAGTGTTTTTCCCAGCCTTTACACAGCACTCACCACACAAATTTTCTTGGTGATTCACACAGCACATTTACACAATGTTTTTCTGAGCAAATTTATTATATTTGTTTCAGTTAAAGGACAGTGAATTTATTATATTGTTCCAGTTTAAATAGGGAATTTATTATAATTGTTTCAGTTTTAATGGATAGCGATCTTGTATTGTAGATAGCCACTTAAACCTTATTAGACAACGATCTGGTGGTAAATCTTACGTGATACATGACTGCGTCAGCAATATGAGAAAATCGTTATGTATTGTGATTGTAAATGACCACACTGGTCTATTGGAGTCAAGTCGATCAACAGTGAAATAGATATAATAAAGGAAAGCAATTATACCCAGAGCACAAACTTGTATTTTTGGATATCTCCATCGATATGGACCAGGGCATGAGAAATATGGATTCCCAGATTGGAAATCATACTCTATGCATTTCGTTGATTGGAATTCGTACTGTATGAATTATAGCTAGATAATAAAATTGGTACCCATTACCTGTAGCCTTACCTGAAAGCATACCCTGCCCCTTATAGAGGTAGACTTGCTTAAACTTGATTTTTAGTGGTTGTATCGGTGTAATACCAGATTCTTTAACAAAGTATACACCTATGGAATTTGAAGTCGTATCGAATCAACTCAACGGTGACAACATATTTCTCAGCAATCAAAAAAATGCATCACTATATTTTCCACTATGTGAAGAGAGTTGAATGATTATTCAAAGCCTTTCAAAGGACACGGATGGAGAAAAATACATTTACCCACAATTATTTGAATAAACCCTAATCTTCGATTTAGGTTTAATGACTTATGTAGATAGCATAGATGCCCCAACTATCTGCTTTCATTTCCGATTACTCATCATTTTCGGCCAGCTACCTTTTATTTGATAACAACATCACGATTTCAATCACCATCATGTATGTGGGTATAATAATCGATGGATGAAAGTTGTCGTAATTCGGCAATGAGTCTATGTCATATTACAGCTGGAATTATCTTTATTTGACACGCAGTTTAATCAACAATAACACCTCTGCACAGGATAGGGATATGGATGTAAGGTCGATAAGACATCTGGGTTAATGTACCTCCTATTTTCCATCTCCAAAGTAGTTTAAGATTTTTTCCACTTCGAAAAAGAATTTGTCTTGTTGGTAATATGTCGAATGTATTTTTTTATGAGAAATAAATTAAGTCCAAGAAATTAAACTCTTTTTTTTTTTTAACAGAGAAGTTATGTTGGAATGATGGATCTGGTTGTTATTTGAAAAATTGAAAATATTAAACACTTTTGTTTTTTTTCATAGAGAAGTTATGACCTTGTTTGAATGATGGATCTGATTTGTTATTAGAAAAATTGAAAATATTAAAATGATTATTGTAGAATGGATTCTCTAGGGAATATTTCATCGATGGATAATCACGTCCTTTAAATGAAGTATGTTTGCAAGAGAAATGGTTGCGCGAGGAATTTAATGTGTTGTATGAATTTTATAGTCGTCAGATTCCCTTGCGTCTTGTTGACATGTTGATTGGATGCTTGGGTTAGTCGTCTTGTGTTGACAGTTAATTCGGTCTCCTAGCACATTGAAGTTTTCTTGGGTTATTAGTCTAGATGTGTTATGTGGCGCCATGGTTATTGTCACGCTTATCGCCTTGTGACGGCATGATTCCTGATGAGGGGATCATTGCGCCCCCTGATGGATAGATGTGAATGATAACTTGGTTGGAGTCTTGTGCTTCCCGATGTAGGCGTATTGTTCATTGTAATGGATGTTGATACACAGTTTTGTAACGCCTTAATGCGTTTGGTTTTGTGCGTCATAGAGGGTTCTAGTTACTGGTCATCGAAGCCACTGTGTCAAGTTATTGATGTTGTATGTGTTGTCTTGATTGTGTTGGGTGGGTAGTCATTTTATCTGTCTATTGATTATTGCATGTTTCGTCCAGTTGCTTGATGTGCTAGTATGTTGAGTCGTTGTTGTCTGTGGCCTGATCTGCATGCATTGTGTTCATCGTCAAGTTGCATTGTTTAACTGTCGTCGTTGTTTCCTTCCTACTCAAAAACAAAAATTGTGTTGCGTCGCATGTAGTCGTATCGAAATGGGGTTGTTACATATGGTATCAGAGTAGGTTCAACCCTGCGACTGTGGATCGCCATGCTTTCCACTACAGTAACCCTTGAGTAATAACCTAGCACTAATTAAAACTTTAATGTGTCCATGCGGTGATTTCGATTAGAGGATGCCACAGAGGTTCACAGCATGGTGTCATGGAAGGAGGTGTGATGCCTACAGAAGTGCCCGTGCCCTCGGAGTCTAACCCCCAAGGGGGAAGAACAAGCTCTTGGGCTGGATTCGATTGTTGTAAAGGATGATGATGGTCTGACCAGGGTCCTTCCAGAGATTGTCACAGTCCTTGATTCCCCATCTGTACTGAGATGAGGCCAGGGTTCCTGTACCCCTGAGGATCCGCAGCGCACTCAGCCAGTACCATTATTATTCACCGCAAACTCAACAAGGTCAAATTTCCCGATTTCTTTGGTGCCCTGAATGGTGCAGCTGTCGAGGCATGGTTGGAGAATATGGCGATGTGTTTTGCACTGTGTGACTATACCTCCAACTTGAAGGTCTGCATGGTGGTATTTCAACTGAAGGGGAGTGCTCTTCTATGATGGAAGACACTCCTGTCACATTTAAATATGGCAGTCGAAGACATGTCATGGGAACTTCGAGGAATGGTTCCGGGAGAAGGACTAGAGCATCTGGATCAGTCGAACCCACTACTGTGGGATATTTGGGCAAGCCCCATCAGATTCATGCAATGGTGAATAACCACCAGGCAGAGCACCAGTCGACTGTGCTCAAGATGTTAGGTACCATCGCTGACCAGAACCTTAGTATTTTGGTAGATCCAAGTGCTACAGTGATCCAGGTGGATATTGGTGGCCACCCACCTATTCCACTTGGACCCCCACCATTGCTTCTTTTAGTTTTTCAGTCTCCGCACAGTTTACTATTTTTAGCAGTTTTTCGGGTCCTAAACTTACGGAGCCATTTTGAGGCCTTAAACGACGTTTTTTGGGAAAACGAGGAGCAACATGGCCTACAAAAGTTGTATTCCTCAGATAGATCTTTCTAACGAGGTATGGAACGCGTCAAACGGAGATCGTATGCCAAAGTTATGTCCCCGGGAAGTTGATGTACCAACTTACCCAAACGGGGCCCATAGTCTTGGCGTTTCATCTCCTAGGGTTAGGTCTTTGGATGTTTAGGGTTTTCCATTGTTTCTAAA
>SNQJ01S0107014.1:39195-53692 GCA_010110895.2 Picea sitchensis | reverse complement strand
GAACGATACCCGACTTTGATTGTAAAGGTATAATCATTGTGTTATTAATAAAAGAATTACATTTTCCTATCCCAAATAATGGTGTATTGAATACTTTTGTTTATTTATGTTTGGCATTCTAACATATAAACCTAAATTATATATGGAATAACATGCTTGTAGTTTTTTGTTTTTCAATCTTTGGATGTAGGTCATCTCCGGGAGGAGGCGTGCAGTCAGCGAAACTTCCAAGCGTGAGGAGGTCATCACCAAACATGGGATTAGAGTTATATTTACCCTATCTCCTTTTACTTTCTTTATTCATATGATTTTTGGTATGTTTGGGGTAGTTTAGAGAATTAATTGACTTTTAGATGGTTAATTAATCTGCCTACATTTTGAACCATGGTGTATTTAAAGGGGGGGTTTTCCCCCTAGAAGGAGGAGCTCTGACGAATAAGATGGTCATGAACCAAAACACCTGTATATCCCTTGAATGCACCAGAAATAAGTAGTGCATGAGAGAGACCCTATGAATAGTATCCAATAAGGAAAAATACCGAAAAAGACGAGAAAAACAATAATAAGCATAATGGAATCTAAGACATTACATGAATCCCAATGTGTGAATATATTTATTGTCATCAAATGCAAGGGAAACCCCGTAGTCAGTGACCAATTAGGAAATTTCATTTGTTGGGTTCAAGGTCACCTACTCATAATAAAAGTAGACCTAGGGTTCATGATAGGACAACAACTTCATGTAACTTTGAGATACATTGAGGGTATGACCAACATGCAAAGTCAAGAGTTCTGAGAAATGGTCGACACTGACTGATAGACTTCCTTTGAACACGAGTATAATAATTACAGATAATTCAGGAAACATAGACTTGATGATATAAAAAATTCATGCAGGAGGAATAAAAAAACTCTCTATAGAGACTGGAAGCATAACGAGTCGTAGAAGTAAGCTATAAGTAACGAGATCAACTTCTTAAGTTCATGCCAAACCCAAAATTTGTATGAAAGTGGACTCAAAATTTTGTTCTTTGTTCAAATGCGACACAACTGCCACTGATATGAGATACTATTTTTTTCCCGACCATCTTTTCTTGGTTTTTTCACAGGCAAAGAAATGCTATGATACAGGACTGGAAACAAGTTTCACGAGTAAGCAACAATCTCCAAGAAACGGAACATACCTATGATCAATGCAAGGAAATGGATGTGGGGCATGGACACTCGGGGGATGTTTCCTCTAAGGGTACATGGTGTCAATATGCAAAGGATATATGGAAGGCACTGCTTGGCTAGTGATGCAAAGTGCAGAGATAAGAGGCTTATAATGAGAAAGTGGGAATTGGAAATAGGCTCAATAATGAAAGAAGAATGATGGAATGCAATTAAAACTTAACTCCAAAAATGTCCTTTTTCATAGATTTAATCCCCTAGGCTTGAAAAAGTATAAAATAATACCCAAGAGAATTCTTCTAGCCAATGGTGACTAGAGTATAATTTTTCGTAAGTAGTCTACTTGGTCCAGAAAAGGGTTAAACTTATACAAAATAGACATCCTTTTGTAACCATATAATGATTGTGAAAGAGACAAGTTCACACGGAAATATTTTTTTTTCGGGAGTCAAAAAAGATCTTAACCAAGACTTGGGGGGAGTCCCATAGAAAATGGTTAGAATGCTTGTGAGTAACAAAATGGGGTTCAAACGTAAATTCATTTTGAGACTATAAGGAACTCCTGGTCCAATGGAATGACTTTTGCATGGGAACCATATGACATAAAGGTTCTAACTAGGGAACCCATGTTTGGAAAGCCTCTACCACTTAATAACAACACTTCTAGTAGCAGTGAGAAGGTTATGTGTCGCTAATAAATAGGTTTGTACCTAGGGTGTATGGATCACGGTCATAGGATTATGTAAGAATGTAAAATGGAGTAAAAACCTATTGGATAAATGATTATAACTTCTAGGGATGTGATTATAAGTAATAAAATAAAAGTAAAGTTCCAAAATTCGTACTCGTAGGAATCATTGGAGTAGAGTAGTATTTCACGTAAAGTAGTTGTCGTTCAACTGACATATGACTAACTGGGAATCCAGGTAAACTTATGAATATAAGAAACCATCCTAAATGGAGTCGTGTAATATCTCTATAATGGAATTATACTCATCCACATTATTCGTTGATGGCTCCAKATGAATGCCACCTGAAGAGACTAGCTAGCCCTCAAGTGAGTAAATGACCCAAGCGACGTAAGCCATTTTCCGCATATGATGAGTAAAACCATCCAMAAATCCTAAGTAAACCAAATATTCCATTGACATATWMCAAGCAAGGGAAAACTTGATAAGAAAACCGACGACACAAAGGAAAAGATAAATAAGTATATACACTAAGATACACTTGTATACAAAGGTCACGCCCAAGTTTGAGGGTTGAAGCATAATACCTTTTAAGGTAGAGYCCATTTCGAGGCTCATCTAACATATTCCCTTCATAATATTCTAATTTGTAGTCTCCTTTCTCTAATACACCTCGAACGATATAAGAACCATGCCACATGGGTTTAAACTTACCTGCCCCCAGTGGTTCTTTGGCTTGGTCATAAAGGAGAACCAAGTCACCCTCAACGTACTGTCGGAGATAGAAAAAATTATCATATTGAACCTTAACATGTCATTTATTTTCTTTTATAGTTGTAGAGTCATCTCGACGCTACTCATCAAGGCACTCTAGGTGCATGGGGTGTTTCTAAATATTGGATGTGTAAGGTAGGAGCTCAATTTCCAGCTTAAGGTAAGGGATTTCACATTCAATTAGAAGAATTGATTCCAAACCATGTACTAACTGAAAAGGAGAAAAACCACTGGAAGTATTTACCATGGTTTAGTATGCCCAAAGTGCTAGGAAAGAATCAGATGTTAGTCAAATTTACTTTGGCTAATAGGTTTTTCAAAAATGGTCTTGAGAGATTTATTCATTGCCTCTACTTGTCCATTTTCCTAGGGATAGTAAGGGGAATAATGATCATGATTAAACCCCGGTTTTGATGCTAGATATGTCGTCGTTTCATTCTGAAAGTGACTACCATGATCAGTAACAATATCTCTTAGGATTCCGAACTAGGCTATAATATGGTTGAATACGAAGAATGTTGCAGTCTTACCATCGGATTTAATGGTAGGCATGGCCTCTTCCCATTTAGTAAAATAATCCATGGCCACAATAATATGTTGGTTCCCCCCAACAGAGGTTGGGTTACCATCCATAAAATATACCCCCCACTTGGTGAAGGTATTGACGATGACGAATGGGTGAAGAGGGGCTGGGTGTGAGCTTATTTTCTAAGAGAACACCTGGAAAGTGTGACACTTCTTGACCGCTTCAACACAATATTTAAAAATTGACAACCAAAAATAACCAGTTCGAAATTTATTTTGGGCTATCGCAAGCCCAAATAAATGACCATCGCATGTCCCACTGTGACAGTCATTGAGAACAATATTCAAAAGACACATGAAACCTTTACTTAAATTGGCATAGTTCACTATGAACCAAGTCCCGACACAAGAAGTTAGACTTCCCCTATAAACCTTGAAGTTGTCTAATGTTGTGCAGGGGAGGAAATCAAAGTATTGCGTCAACCTTCATAGTATCTACCATGATCCCATGCTAAGACACTATGAATCCTAAAATATGACCAAACCTAACATAGAATATGCACTTGTGAGGGTTCAACCAAATGTGATAATAACAACATGTCTCAAATGCTAATTGAAGGTGAGTGGAGTGATATACTCTCTTGAGAGAGTGAGAAGTGAGAGAATCTAAGTAAGATTAGACAATATTCTTAAGATCATGGAATACAAAGGTCATGGCACGTTGGAAGGTCACTCCAGTGTTTTTAAGGCTGAAAGGAATTTTCCAGTATGAAAATTTACCCCAAGGAGAAATAAACACCTTCTTATGTTGATAATCGGGTTTTATCTGAATATGATTGTATACTGAAAAATCTTACATAAAATAAAATACTTTGGTTTCCGGAAACTTGTCAAGAATCTGGTCAATGAAAGGAATATGGAAGTTATCTTTGGACAGGCCTTTTTCAGGGCTCTAAAATCCATAAACGCATGGATGGTTCCTTGGTTTTTATTTATGTAAATGAGATTGGATACCCATTCAGTCAAGGGAACTGGGTAGATGAAACCAACATTAAGTAGCTTCTCTGCCTCTACCTTAATAGTGGGGCCCTTCCTAGGATTAACAAATCTAAGACGTTTCCAAATAGGTTTACCATCTAGATAGATATTAATATCATGTTCGAAAATGTGGGGTGGATCCCTGACATATCTTCATATTACCAAGTGAAAACATCTCAAAATTCTTTGAAGAGATAGGTGTATATTTGAATGTCTTCAGGCGAACAATCTACACTGATATATATGTTCTCAATTTTACCAAGGATATGAGAGATGTCAATCATAATAGTAGGATAAATATTCACCATGTTTACTTCAACATAAATACCATGCGTATCTAATGGAACGACAACATGAAAAACCTTATCACTCAAGGTAGATCTAAAGTCATCTTGTTCTATCTTAACAAGATTTGGGAGAAAATATGATCATTGATGCATATTGTCTCAAGGCCTATCAGGACTAGACATGGCCTCTAATATGGATTCATATGAAGGTAAAGTATAGTTGAGTAAATCATGAGAACAAGGTGATTGAGCCGCCCATAAAGGATCTAAAACAAAATACACCTCATTTGTTCGCAAGGAGGAAGGATTTGGGTCAACAGTGGCGTCAATAATAACCTGATACACAAATGTTTCTGCTGACGGTGGAATTTCCATCCCAATGTGTGACTGAAATTTGTATGACATATTTGGGAAAGGTAGGGTCCAAGGGTCATTGAAATATGAAGTACATAAAGGAATGAACCTCATCAACGATGAAGACTCACTGGAAATGGAATGAATATGGTGAATTGGTGCCCTGAAATAAAAGATACCCATCAAAGAGGAATACATTATGACACCAACATCCTTAGTTTCCTGCTAAGAATTATCAATCACAGGGATTGAAGGTCCAAATAATGCACTACAACTAGCATACGCAAAGGACAACTGATCAATAATCACTCTCTTCCCTTCATAAGGAAATAATAATGTACGGAAAATAGACGACACAAATAATGTAATGGAATAATTAAAATTATTCCCTAGTAGAAAATTCTAGTCGAGAGTGGAAACAACCACCTTGACATCAACTTCCATAGTCTTCCCACCCAACTGGACTAAAAAATTGGGGAGGATTTTGTGGGGTCAAAACGAACTCCCATGAAATTCGGTCAACATAGTGATATATTGAGATAGGGTTGGAGAGACAATAGATTTCCAATAGGTTAGGGACATCATGCATGTCGCAACACCTTCATCAATTACAATATGTTTGATGGTACTTTTTGTTTAATCCACATGGATTTGGAAGGCCACGTGGTAAGGTAAGTGAGGCTTAACATCTATTATGTCAAACTTGATAACTTTCAAGACACATGGATTTAGAGCTACTAACGTAGATAATAAGGAATTCCTCTCTATTGAACACATCTATAGCACCTCCAAATATGAAATCACATAAGGGGCTTGGCCCAGATATTCAAAAATCGAATAGTTATGGGTGGCTCTCACATTAGGATTTTGGATAAAGTGCTTTAGTACTCCTTTCATAATACGAGGCAGAGGTTCTGGATTTTTGATCTACAAGGGTGTTTTTGGAGGAGGAGGAGACTCTATATCTATAAATTCTATGAAGAATCATAATCACGAGATCGAGTGACTACATCAATCTGAGACTTGACCATATTGATGCATAGATGGACACCTTCATGTGTCGAGGGGTTTTGAATCCCGCTTGACGCATTTCCGCTATTGGAAGTCCATGAGGCCATGTGTTGATTATGTGGAAATAGGTTTGTCATCACATCAAGCAGATGCGATAAGATCCTCGAGGCTTCCTCGATTTTGGGGCATAGGTGGGTAAGGTGATCATATTTACAAAGTTTACAAGGAAACTTCACCTTCCACTTTTCTTTCTTTCCCTCACCAACATTATTATTTGATCTATCATTGTTATTGTCGTCCTTGGATTTATTATTATTTTTTCCACCCTTACGATTATTACCTCATCCATTATTCTCATTCCCTCCTAATTTATAGTTACCATTTGGGTTAGATGACAACTGTACAAAATGCATATCCATTGATTGGGTGGTGGTGGAGGACAAAGATGAAGCTTTTCCTGCTACAGAATGGCTTAGATACAATATTTAAACTTGTTTGTCACCAAGTTTGTAGTCTTAGCATTTGCATATCATATGATTCCATTGGCATGAGGCCTGAGATATTGTCTAGGATCGTATTTTGACTACGGTGTGTCAGGAAAAATTTCATAAAGAATCCCATATTGAGAATATATGAGGTCCAATTGCTGGGATTTAAAAATGGATTCTTCCTTAGATGCTACTCCGAACGTAGAGACATCCTTCAAAATATAAGGAAATAAATACTTAAGGAACCATTCGAACAAAAAATATGGAGGAATGTAGGCTTTAATAAACCTCTTTCATCTATGCCACTCTTGGATATGGTATGAGATATTATTGGATTTATCCCGGTGAAAGGCTGAAAAAAATTCTATTCCAGCATCGTAATGAACTGACAATTGGAAGTGGCTGAGAAAGACCAATACCATCTGATTGAAAGTTCCATATGTTCCCCCTGGTAGCTCAATGTACCATTTCGTGGCGACCCCCGTGAGGGTGGATTGAAATAACCTCAAACACATAGAATTTTCATTTAGGGAGTTAGATGAGCACCATAGATGAAAAGTAGTCACATAATCACATGGATCCTCACAAATGTTTGTTAGGTAGCTAGAGAGGTAGTGGGGGGGGCAGAGGACCCATAGTGATAATAGTGGAGGCCATTCAATGTAATATGGACTTGTTCCACTATATTCTTAAATAAGGCCCACTATGGTAGTTAGATATAATAAATGGGTAGTTATATATAATAAATGTAAGAGGAATTCTTAGAAGGTTCTACTTCTAGAATATTCCTCCTCTAGAAGGTTCTTAGGTGATGGTAGCACTATATAAAGGGGTTCAAGAAATGTAATGGGATATGAAGACAATTATTATATTGTGATTTGTATCTCAATAGTAGGATTCCCCCTCGAAGAGGCAAGTGAACACGAGAGTATCCCTTCCATAATAGGATCCATTGTATGGTGTTGCCCTACCCTAAGGGTTTGATAATAATGAAAGAGATTTTGCATATCGTTATTGTATATATGTGGTGGTGCTTTTGTATTCAGTATTTTTGGTGATTATATTTGTAGACATACTCAGGTACTTAACAATTGGCATCACATAACTTTCCTTGTCAGGAAGTGTGGGCAACTTGTTTTTTTTTTTGCATATTTATTTTTTCAGAAAAAAATGAGGGCCGCGATATTATGGACGATTTTGTATGTTTTGGTGAAAATTTTGAAAAACCTGGTTCTATATATGAGATCCTCTCATAAACACACCCAATAAAAAAATCATCTGAAATGGAGTTCCGGAAGTCAAGTTATTTGCATTTTAAAATATGCAATTTTTAGGGGTTTTTTTCCACGGACAACCGCGTGATTGTTTTGATTTTTGTAGCATCTGGGGATGAATTTTTCAAAACAAATTGCATATCTGAGTTCCTCTCACAATTTCACCCAATTTCAAAAACAAATCGTCCAAATCGGAGCTCTAGAAGTGAATATATCACTGATTTAGAATCAACTATTTTTGGGGGTTTTTCATTACAACGACGAGACTGCAGAGTTCATAATTTTTCATAGGGTGCTCATACTTTTACTAGATCAATTCCATTGGATAAATTATTTTAAGAGATTTATTTTGGTATATTTTATGTGGTGTTTCCAATGGATATTCCTCTCAAACCCTTGAATAAATTCTACAGATGACCGAAGCATTCAAAGCCCAATTGTATGATACATTGTATATCACATTGCATGACATATTGATTGAGCTTGCAGACAGCCTCAAGGATAGTTTTCAGAGTATTCAATATTCATTAGATAAAATATAGGAGATATTTCTTATGGAATACATTAGGGATGAATATAATCAATAAATATATGTTTGAAATTATTTTGAGGCCGATTGTGATGATTGGTATATGGATAGTTGACATTTTTGGGATGGCAATCACTTCCATATTTTATTTAATGAATCTACTCCACCTTGTTTTAGGAAAATTCCCCTACGGATAGGTGAATTCCCTCTTGGATATTAGACCCCTATGACCAAGATAGAAAAGTGATAACTTTGATCACTAACATTCCTTTAAACATAGATAAACTATTTGATAGAGAAGAGGAAGAGAGTATAAGTACCTTTTTACGATGTTTGTCCTCGCTCAGTCCAAGTTGAGCCTTGATCCTTAAGCCTTTCAACAAGTCATGAAATCCAATAAACCATGAATACAAAGCATACTTCCTATTCTTCTATGATTAGTTTAAAACTAGATTCATCCAAAAAGACAATCTCATGCAAATGTACACAATCTTGAAGGAAACAGGCCAAGCACATGTATTAATGAGAACAAAATAAGGTGCTTACAAAATGTAGATGAAAATGTAGTAGCCTCACCAAGATCTCCTTGTCTAACCCCATGCTCCAATGATCCACAATCAAAATTACAATAATTTTCGCTGATTATTCTCTCCCTTTCACCATGAGAGTGCCTCCTTATATAGGCTTTGAGAGGCCTAACCACCTTACATATTCTTGGGATAAGTTGAGGGTATTAATCCATCAGTTGTGGAACTCCCCTTAGATCCATCCTTGGTCTTTTATTCAAGCCAAACCTACTTAGATATTTCTCAGCTGGCTTCATAGATAAGGGGGATTTGTCCCATGATTTTCTCAACAACTCGGTGCTCCCTCAAAGTAGGCCACAAAGCATTACAACGCTCCCTACTAAGAGGGAAAGGAGCACTAGCACTCCTTGCAAGTGGGCAGGGGAGTGTTGATATTCAAAAATTATTTTGTGATGGTAATTTCTCAAGGTAAAAGTTTGTACTCTTCGCCAAATGATATATTTCCTTCTTTTAATCAGTCTTAGACGGTATCTCAAGTGTCCTGATGATGTCATTCGTGATGTGACACAGGCAAGACTTGTGAAAAAAGTGCGACACTTGTGATAATGACAATGAGACATCATCAAAGTGATTAATTTTGTTGTGTAACACACCTTCTGTAGAGAACATCAATGTCATACAACTGGAGCTAGCTATGATTACCAGTGTCTAACCTGCATATTATGCAATGGTATTGTTCCTTCCCGATTCAACTTTGATCATATCACACTATGTGGATGGATATTCTTATTTGGATCCACATGATAGGTGTTAGTATTGGGAGAATCATTTTCAGTTGGTTATTGGGTGTCGATATCTTTCGTGTAAACTTCACATTAGAAATTGGACATGGGACCATGGTTTACAATGATGGTTGGACTACTTCAACATGGTGGCTTCCATTTCTCAATGGGACCTTCGTTCTCTAGTCTACTTCAGCACTATGTTCCACACTTATCCATGGGACCTTAGTATATGGTTGTACATCAAGCATTGGGGAAACCAATTTCATAAGGGGGGTGGAATGTTAGGTAGCTAGAGAGGTAGTGGGGGGGGGAGTAGAGGGCCCATAGTGATAATAGTGGAGGACATTCAATGTAATATGGACTAGGTCCACTATATTATTAAATAAGGCTCACTATGGTAGTTAGATATAATAAATGGGTAGTTAGATATAATAAATGTAAGAGGAATTCTTAGAAGGTTCTACTTCTAGAATATTCTTCCTCTAGAAGGTTCTTAGGTGATGGTAGAACTACATAAAGGGGTTAAAGAAATGTAATGGGATATAAAGAGAATTATTGTATTGTGAGTTGTAACTCAATAGGAGGATGCCCCCTCGAAGAGGCAAGTGAACAAGAGATGATCCCTTCCATAATAGGATCCATTGTATGGAATTTCCATACCCTAAGGGTTTGATAATAATAAAGGATATTTTTCATATCGTTATTGTATATCTGTGGTGGTGCTTTTGTATTCAGTATTTGTGGTGATTATATTTGTATATCTACTCAGGTACTTAATAGTATTTCCCTCAAATTTTGGAATGTTCGAAGGAATCTTGGTGGGGATGAGGGACCATGATGGATCATGAAGCCCAAGGTCATTAATTAATTTCGACAAGTGTTGTGCACATTTTGTCACTTGGGTAAGAAAACAAATGGCACTTGCATGCCTAGTTGGGCCTGCTAGACAAGAAAGAGGTTAGTAAGTGGATTAAACAAGCCAAACACATGAAATAAACAAGAAAACAAACTAAAACAACTAAGGAGATAAAAAATAGAATGCATAAGAAACTTAGAACCATAAACAATCAACCAATGACCAAGATTATGCCACCAATGGATAACTATATTAGTTGGCAAAACACCATAGATAAAAAGTGAGGACATATGAGTCCCCTCTTCCTCCTTTAGAGGGCTCTTGAGTTCCCTAACAAACATCTCTTCTTACAATGGAAGAAAAATGGAAAATGATGAAGAAAATCAATGCCTATTCCCTCAAGAGATAAGTGGAATGGCCTATTGTAATGATGCTTGAATACTCCTAGGATAAAAGAGGATTATCAAGAGAGAATTAAGGTAGAATAATAATACTATGAAGATCTTGGTTTCTTAGTACACCCATGGCCTCCATTTATAGCATTTCTTCAAGGAAAAATTCAAATGGTTCTTAGTGTGAACAAGGGGCCCTTTAGGGCACCCTTTGGTCCTTGACCAGCTACCCATTCGTATTTTTCTCAGAAATGGAGGTCAATTCAATTTAGGAGCTAGTCCATAAGTGGTTGGGAGGCCGAAAAGAACCATAAATGTGCCCTTCATAGGAGTGTGTGACTTGTCTCGTACACAATCGTGCATTTGGTGCATTGTGCGCTCTACGGGATCTATTGGCTCACGTACTGTGCATGCGCTTCCTTTAGTGAGTTTGCACATGTCAATTTTTTACCAATTGTATATTTTTTGACTTTTGAGATGAATTTTGGTGTTGTAGGTGAACTAATTGTTGTTGGAATTGATGTATTTTTGTAACCATTTGCGTGCAATGTTGCAGACGAAATTTCAGTGATAACAGATCCCCCCTGATGTGTGAGGTTAGGAGCATACGTATAGCTAAAATACATCAATGTTTCTTCTACTAAGAGTTCCATTTTAATGAAGATTACTAAGAGGAACTGGGAGAGATATCTGTTGGAGGGAGAGGGTAAAATGTGGGACCCAAACCTTTCTCTAGGGATAAAAAAGAAAATGTGTATACAAACGAGGCAGGCATGCTCCATGCTTGTGTCATGTAACTCAAAATGTAAGACAGTAAATGAAGTTGTATGTTGATGTAGATAAATGCAACGCCCTCTGGGGCAGTTTGATAATGACAATTGATAATTCTAAATGGTGAACATACTCTGAAAAGAGGCAAGGTTGTCTGTAATAAGTGTCGACGATTCGTAGGCATTGATGGCCTAAAAAACTCAAAGGTCTTCAGCTAGTATAAAACAACTACAATAGTCGCATAGTAAGACCCACTGTAACATTTCAGTTTCTTGAAGTCGAATGCTATGGGGGTGAATGGTATCAAAGATAAATGATGGTTCTCTCTATGTCATATGAGACTCGAAAGGGAGACAGGACTCCAAGAAGATAAGGGCTTCGTGAAATCTACTAGGATGAGATTGGGTACTGATGGGGAACATGAATGAAGTCAATATGTGATGAGACTCAAGACTACCATTGGTTGGCGTATGTTTCAAGGATGATTGGAAACAACCATAAAACTATATTTAGTGTCATGGGGACGACTAGATATGGGGTTAAATTGTTCCATAGGCTTGACAAAGTGGAGAAACTCAGAGATTAGGGGTACATGGAATTTGGGATACTCGGGGTTCATGAACAATGTCGAAATGAGAAAAAGAGAGTGGATTCCCCAACCAAGGTTGACATGGGTTTCATTTCTAGGAAAAGGAGGTCATCGAGGGTGACGAAAAAATGATAAATAAATGATGGAATCAAAGTCTTTTTACAATTACCAAATAAATAAAGAATAATTTGGGATGAATGTACAGATACAAAAATGTGTGCCCCAGTGCACAACGACTTAGCCTGTGAGGGCACAAGTGGTGAAGAGAACTGGTGGAGGGTGGGGTCCCCATGGGTGGGTTTATGTATGAGGTAAATGAATGGATGACAATCTGTAGATGGGAAAATTGATGGTGGATGAAATGGAGGGTTAATGATACTACGGAGGTGCATTCACTAGAACCAAGATGAGAGAGCTTGGGAGTTCATTGGGAAATCTAGCAACATGATGAGAAGGAGTATGTGGCTTATTCTCGGAAGTGCATAAGATTATCAGGACTCCCATCCTTATGGGGTGAAAGCAGCATGAGTGTCAAATTTCCACGGGGATATATGAATGGGACAACTCATGTGGGGGACAGTGCTACAGGATGATAGTACCAAAATGCAGTAGAGGTGATGGTACTACAGAGTCATATGTAAGGACCCTAAAGGTGAATGTCAGAGGGTGTGACTAGGAGACACAATTGATATTCAGAGGGAATGATTACATGCCAGTGTCAAACATATACCTGAAGGGGTTGCACTACTTGTGATGACCAAGTACTTGCACACATGAAAAACCAAATACATGACGTGAACAATATCTGATGATAAAGAACATATAACAACTATTTGATAATTTTGAACATGAGCATGCATACTTGGATGTGACGTGAGAAAAATGCTCCCCCGAGGCCAAGTTTGGATGGTGACTCGGGGAACATGATTGTGTAGGTGGTGGGACCATGATCCCGTGGTTGAAGATGGATCGGGAAACAAAGGCTCTGGGCTCCTTTAACTGACTGTGGAAGTTTGGCAAAAGGGACTATATATGGCTTGTGGGCCCACAATGCCACCTCATTTGTACATGTTTCTATAGTTATTTGATGAGCATATTTGGAGGAGATTTAGAGATTACGAGAGCTTGATTCGACTGATTCGAGATTTGCAAGAGTCGGGTTAGTGGTTCTATCCTCCTGCATAGCATGAATTTCCTATTTTTGAGTTAGGGATCATACGTGCGACCGTACAAGGGTAGGTTTAGGGGTGGGCCCACGAATGCACGGGAGAAGGAAGAATACCCACGCTCAGATGCATGGGTATAATTCCATCTCTCACTCATAATATGTGGTTGTGCTTGAAAAATACATGCATAGGGGCACGGGGGAAGGAAACACATGTGCACATTAGATGCGTGCTTGTTAAGATGAAAGTTGCACACTATGCGTAGCTGTTTCTGAGATAGTTGTGCATTAGTACGCAAGTGTGTAGAGGATAGGTGTGCATGTGTGTGCACTTGTCCGGGTGACAGTTTTTCATTGATGCTTAGTTGTTTTGCAAATAGTTTCACATTAAAGCACAACTTTGTGAAGAATAGGTGCACACCTGTGTGGGTGAAAGTCGTGCACTGGAGGCAAAGCTAAGGGTGTTTGAAATTTTGAATTTTTTAATGTTTTTGATGAATGTTGAGGGCTGACAAAGTGTTTTTGTGTGGATGCAGGTGATCAGTTTTTGATGAGACAACACTATTCTAGTACATAGGAGGGAGAGAGACTGGGAGCACCTCCGAGAGGCAGTGGGAGAGAATCCAGGCATTTGAAGACACTTGGCATCCTTCAGGTTTCTCAAGTTCTTCAAGTTCCCTTTGATACAGTCACAAGAGTTCCTGCTTCAGTATTTGATATCCATATGGAGCACTGACCTGTAGTTCCTTATTTTTAGGGGACATCAGTTGACACTCTCAGTTGTGGAGGGTGTGTACTTTTGTATGGGGCTCCTCTTCTAGGGGATGGCCCTTCTTGCTGACCCCCAGCTGTTGGGGGATGTGAGATTGGTGGATATGGCATGATGCTACTATTTGGGGTCAAACCCGATGTTGGGATAGATTATTTGTATCAAGGCGATGGATGATCTCTTGCCTCACTGAATGGAGACCATGGTTGTGAGGATCTATGGATCCTTAGTGACTCGGATCATGGTAGGTCAGCTGAGGATTGTAGAGAGGGTCTTGGATGGGGATTTTTTTTCCTGGGGGCTGATGCTACACTTGAGGATGATGGGTTAGATTCATTAGTGTCGGACCCCTAACTCTGTTGATTTTTCTTTTGGGTCTATCCTGGTGGCCTTGTTTCTGTAGAGGGTGCCCGTGTTGCGCCCGAGGATTTTGTTGACGCCTTCAGTGCCGCGAGAGACGTGATTGATGCGGTGGGATCAGGTGTTGGTGCGTCATGGGGG
>SNQJ01S0107014.1:9440-39185 GCA_010110895.2 Picea sitchensis | reverse complement strand
GTGTGAATTCTAGGGGGGAACTAGTGCTCTTATCATGCAAATAGGGGAGCGTTGACGTTGAAAGTAAACATGAATTGAATTTTAAGCCAAAATTACCCAAGAAAATGTTATGATAAGATGACTAATGGGTCTTTGTTGATTGTTCTTGCAGTTTGTGTTGGTAAAAAGATATGATTGAGTGGAAGGAGTGTGAGAATGATCTCAATGACTTAGTGGCATTACAAAACCCCTAATCAAGGGCCGCATTCAGGAATTGTGGTCTCCTAAAAAAATTTAAGTTGCAGAAGATGAAGAAGGAGGTCCTTCTACTTGAGTACATGATTGTGTTATGGAATACTGCTAAACATGGATTCCAAATTGGACCACAGATGCTCAATATTGATTTATAGGACTTTTACTTTCTAACTAGCCTCTCAAAGAGAGGGTCCCCTATTATCTTATCCAGACAGCGGGCACTTCCAGTGCATGTCGAGGAGTATGTGGAAAACCACTGCATTCCAAGATCACGATTAGTTGGAGGTAGAATCGTGATAAAAGATGTTGGGGATCTGCCTCTTTGATGCATTTTATTTTCCATCACAAATTTGGCAGGTAGTACCAGCGCCCACTTGGCTTCTAGGTCCCATATGGCCTATGCTCTACAATGTGTAGAGCCAAGTTTGTTTAACTGGAGCATAGCTTTCCTTCACAATGTGAAGGATCAGATTTTGAGATCCAAGATGGGGAAGTAGAAGAAGTTTGGGTACGGATCATTTTTGGTTTCCTTCTTCTTAGATAAAATCCCACATATGTGAACACAAATTGTACTGGAATCACGATCGATAGGTGAACCACTCATGGAGCGTTCGACGAGTATGTCTCCGAGGTTGGGGACTGAATCAGAGTTCAAATTCATAGGTGACTTATTTGCTTGGCTAAGATTCCAATTGATTGTCACTGAGGACTTTCCATATGTCGGAGTGGATTTCTAGGTTAGCATGGACCTGGTTCTTCCAAATGGAATGGACTGGGATGCGTCAGGTATGAAACCAAAGACCTTGTCAAGTGTTTTATTTTTTTTTATTTTTTTTAAGTTTATATTATTTTTATGTGTACTAAGAGGGGATTTTAACAGATGTATCGTTTCACCATGCAGACATAGGAGAAACACGTCCGACAGAGATACCGGCACTGGGGCATCAAGGAGACATGCAGATGGATGTAAAGTGTGAGGTAGAAGTGGGGGGGATATGGGAGGTTGATAGAAGCCTCTGTGGTCTTACGATGGGTTTTCCTCCTCTAAGGAGGTGAGATGTACACTTGCATTTACAGAGACCCACAGTAGGAGTTCCCAAGAGCCTAAACTACCTGCTTAGACGAGTGGCCCATGCAGTAGTGTGCTACTCAGAGAACAATGTGGTGCAGGAGGATTAGGATCCTCCTGATGTTTTGTGTACTCTATATGATGATATTATGGGCATGAGGCCCCAAAATGTTCCCTTATATGTACATTTTTTTATGCAATCAAACATTTTCTATCACGCAGTATATATATACAGATATCGAGTTTTTTTTGGAGCCAATGATGTTTGCTAATAATTTTTTTGTGATGCATTTATTTTACATGTGATGTGTTTTATATGATTTATTTTCTTTATAAAAAATTCATCTATGCACGAGATAATGATCCATAATATAATTTGTTAGCAAATTTGAAGTTGTATTAAGTCCTGTTTGTATGTGTCTGTATTCTATAAATT
Source organism: Picea sitchensis (assembly GCA_010110895.2). Classification (NCBI taxonomy): domain Eukaryota; kingdom Viridiplantae; phylum Streptophyta; class Pinopsida; order Pinales; family Pinaceae; genus Picea; species Picea sitchensis. The sequence goes on along the minus strand of SNQJ01S0107014.1, from coordinate 37,446 downwards.
CAAACCTTCTTTCAAGATGACAAACTCATAGGTGGATATGAAAAATGATAGGATTATGAATGTCGTAGACCCAATTAAGATGACAAACCATGAGTTGAGAGTCTAGGTTAATGATCATGCGATTAAGATGAAAAACCACGAGTTGAGAGTCTAGGTTAATGATCATGCGAGATATAACTAGGGAGGAGGCTTCGGTTAAAAGACCAATGATAGTGTGATATTCTGCCATGGTATTGTTTGTCGACCCTAGGAAAATGCCTCCTGAACTCACTAACTCATCAGAGTGGTAAATGACCCAAGCTGCAGAAGCAATATTCTCGGTGTGTTGAATAGCACCATCTGCAAACTCGACAAAGATAGGAAAGGAAGATTTCATGTGCACATGCAATCACAAGAAAAATTATAAGCAGCTGGGACAAAACTCGTTAACGCAAGAGAAAAAACACACCAAAACTAAAGTACAATAGTGTACAAATAATGCATGCTAGATCTTTTATGCATAGTAATTTTTAAGGTAAGGCCCATTCCGGGTTTCACTGAGAGATACTCCATCATAGTGAACGAGCTTGTAGGCATCTCTATGTAGTACATGTTTCACAATGTAAGGACCATGCCACAGAGGTTCTAACTTGCATGTCCCTAACTTATCGTGAGCCTGGTCATAAACAAGGACTAGTTATCCTTTTGCAAATGTACGAGGATGGACAGATTTTTCATACTAACTCTTCATTCATTTTTGATACGTCTCGTGAACGAGAGAAGCATCGCGACGTGTCTCATCCAACCTAGTTAGATATAGGAAACATTCTTCTTCAGTAGAAGTGTGAGGCAGGAGTTCTACTTTGAGTTTCAACGAGGGAATTTCTCACTCGATTGGTAAAATGAATTCAATGCCATATACTAACTAGAAAGGAGTGAACCCAGTAGCAGTTTTCACTAAGGTGCAGTAAGCTCGGAGAGCGGAGAAAAGTTGTAGATGCCAGGAAGTTTTGTTTCCCCACACCATGCATTGAATCATGGTTTTCAGGACCTTGTTGATAGCTTCAAATTGTCCATTTTCTTGAGGATAGTAAGGGGATGAGTTCTCATGGAGAAAACCCAACTTGGCATGTAACTCACTCATCATCTGGTTTTGGAAATGTGAACCGTGATCGGTGAAAATGTCTTGTGGAACACCAAAGCGAGTGATGATGTGGTTGAAGATGAAAAGGGTTGTGGTACGACCATCATTCAGGAAAGTAGGCATAGCCTCAACCCATTTTGTGAAGTAATCAACGACAACGATGATATAACCGTGCCCCCCAGCTGAGGTAGGCTTACACTGCATAAAATCAATGCCCCATTTTGCAAAGGGGTCGATGGTGAAAACAAGATGCAGCGGAGAGGGGTGGGTGCATGCCTTTTTATGAAAAACTTGGCAGGGTGGGCATTTTTTGATAGCCTCGATACAATATTTGAAGATATAGGGCCAAAAGTAACTGACACGTAAAATTGTTTGAGCTGTAGCCATCCCAAAAAGGTGACTGCCACATTCTCCAAGGTGACAGTCATTAAGGACACGTTCAACCTCATAATGAGTTAAACAACGTCCTAGGATAGTGTCGATACCATGGCGATATAAAGTGTCACTGATGATAAGGTAGCACCTAGAATGGTGACGAATACGACAACGTTCTTCACGGGAGATATCGAGTTGAAAACATTGGGTTTGAAGATAAAGGAGGATATGTCCATACCAAGGATTGGACATGCTAATGAGGAACAAAGTCACATTGGGGAGAGAATATCTAAGCTTAGTATCTTCATCAGCATGTGGAAGGTCGCATATAACTTCCACAAACACCAAGGATTTTTTATCTTTAGACTTAGCAAACTCAAGATTGAATTCCTGAAGGATGACAATCCATTTGGAATATTTTACCCCAAGGACTTGACGTGTCAAAATATGATACATGGGGTTAGATTTTGTGATAACCATGGTTGTGCGTAGAAAGATGTAATGGCGAAATCTCTGGACAACAATGACAACTACTAGAGCCAACTTTTCAACATGCGAATATCAAAGCTCTAGACTGTATAGACTTTTGCTCAAATAGTATATCACATGTTCCACACCATTAGGGTCCTCTTGAACTAACACCATAGCGATAGTGGAAGTAGAGGCTTCTAAGTAAAGGATGTAGTTCTGTGCATAATTATGAGGATGCAACAAAGGAATATTGGTCAATGCATTCTTAAGAGCATCAAAATATCATTGAGCAGTGTCATCCCAGATGAAAGGAGTGTCTTTCTGCAATAATCGCATAAATCCTTTTGTAATATCAACATAGTTACATATAAAAAGATGAAGAAAGTTTTCTTTCCCCTGCAAACTTTGTAGTTGGGTCATATTATTAGGTGGAGGTAAATCAAGGATAGCTTTAATATTTAAGGGATCCACCCTAATCCCGTATTTGGAGACAACGAAACCGAGGAGTCAACCTGATTCGACAACAAAGATGCACTTGTGTGGGTTCAAACAAATACGGTAGATCCAACATCGAAGAAAAATAGCCTGTAGATGACCAATATGGTCTGATCAACTAGATGAATGGGCAGGTAAATCGTCGAGGTAAGGTTCTGCAATATGTTTGATATCGTGGAAAGCATATGACATGGCCTGCTGAAATGTAGTACCAACATTTTTGAGACCAAATGATAGTTTTCAATAGGCGAAATTTCCCCACAAACAGATGAAGGTTTTCTTATGTTGATCAGTAGGTAGAATGTCAATCTGGTCGTACCCTGAGAAAACATCCATGAAAGAGAAAATCACATTGCAGACGCAATTATCAAAGATTTGGTCAATTAAGGGTGTAGGGTAGTTGTCTTTCAGACAAGCCTTGTTAATATCCCTATAAACAACGCAAACATGAATGGTCCCTTGTTTTTTAGAGACCAGAACAACGTTAGAAACCCATTCTGTCAAGGGGACAAGATAGATGAAGCCATATTTCAACAGTTTCTCAAATTCTTCCTTAATGGCCAAGGTTTTCTTGGGATGAACCGGGCGTATTTTTTGTCGAACAGGTTTAACACCTGGGTAAGTTTTAATTTCATGCACAACAATCGAAGGATCGATCCATGGCATTTCCTCATAGCTCCAATAAAATACATCGTGGAATTATTTAAATAAAGTGATGTAAGAGACCACTTCCTTGGGTGAACAGTTAGCACCGAGATTAATATTTTCCATGATGCCTTCTTTGATCAAAATATCAATAACAAACGTAGAAGAGATGTTGCCCAAATTCCCCTCAGAAATAGTATCTTGGGTGAGAATAGGGGATTTTGGAGAGTCAACAACATCGGGGGGGGGGAATATAGAGTCTCTATTTTCCTGAATTTCTTCGAGAGGTGGAAGAAAAGAGGATCGATGATGGTTATCATCCCAAGGTACTTCATCAATGATAAGAATTTCCATAATGGATTCATCTGAAGGAAAAATCTGGGAAATGTAGTCAAAAGCATAAGACAATGAGTTCAACCAAAATGGCATTGAATAGGTGTTGGGTGCCAATAGATGTTGGTCATCCATGGAGGGAGAGGCGGATTGAATAGCAGTGTATGAAGCCTCGACCAGAATAAGTGGCATAACATCATATAGTTCATCAAACTCTAAAGGACTAGGTACAATCCAAGGATCAGATGATTCAAAAGACTGATAGGCCATAGTCAAAATCATATTGATTGTGGAAATATGTTGGGTGGTAGGAGGAAGTGGTGCAAGTAAGGTACCCATAAGAGTAGAGTCTTTCAAAATACATACACCAACACTTTTATACATGATATTGTGATCTCCCAAGAAAGGAATATTGTTGGTAGAGGGAGTGTGATCGTCAGGTGTACAGTAATCTAACTAGTCGGTAGTGACAATTTTTCCTTGATGAGGGAATTGTACATAGAGAAACATTGAGGAAGCAATGATAGTCATGGAATAAAACCAACTTCTTCCAAGTAACAAGTTGTAATTGAGGGGAGCATTGACTACCTCGACATCAACAGAGATGGTTTTGCCACCTAACTGAATGACTAAGGACTGCAGGAGCCCATGAGGATGGAAACCTTACCTATTGAATGCTCGTAACATCGTAGGGGATTGGTTAAGTGTAGGTTATTTTAAACCTTTCCAACAAGCTAACAACATGACACAAGTAGAAGTGCCCTCATCCAAGATAGTGCGGTGAATGTGTTGATTGTGAAGAACAACATCAATCTGAAAAGCGAGTTGGTGAGAAAGTTGTGATTTGAAATGGTCCAGGTTAAACATGATATTATTGGATGACTCGGGATCAATAGAACCAATGGAAGCCAAGAGCGTTCTACGTTGACTTGGGCAGTGTTGTAGAAATTCCAACGCATACAGAGCACATGGTGCTTGAGCCAAATATTAAATGATGTTGTAGTTTTGGGAAGCATGCGAACTACGATTAAAATTAGATTTACGGATAGTTCTCTTGGGAGGGTGTAATATAGATTCAAAAGTAGGTTTATCTATCTGGAGTGACCCAGACGTAGGACTCACAGATGGAGTACTAACAGAAGCAAGATATGGATACGGTAAAGAACTGTTAGTGACCTTTTCTTTGTCAGGTTTAGTTGGTGTGTCATATGTCATAGAGAGAGTGGTTAAGACAATCCCATTGAACATATAAATATGGGCACTCATCGAGGCTTCATCAATAGGAGGATGGCTAGAACTACCCCCTGTGGAGGGGGTTTGAGAAACCATATATTGTTGCTGAGGAAAAGGCTGGGTTAACACAACATGTTGGGAATTCCCTTTGAAGTGTTTTTCCACTTCATCACAATGTGGACATTCTCAGGTGTAGTGATCATCACCAAAAATGAGACATGGGAATTTTGGCTTCCACTGTAGTTTCTTTTCAATAGCAAGTGGTGGAGTTTGGGTTTTGGGTTGTTCATTATTATCATTCTTTTTGGGTTTATTTTTTGTCTTCTTCTTACCTCCGGATTGTTGTGAAGGGGCAGATTGAACTGCATTCACCTCAGAGACTTGAGTTGCGAAGGAGGTAGAGGAGAGTGAGGTCGAATTGGGAATGGGTGCTGAAACAGAGCGATTTATTGTTCCAGTCGACTGTGAGGTAGATTGGGTTTTGATGGAGTCAATAACTCCATACACATGTGATGTGGATGAAGGTTTAGATGGATCGGTAGTGGCACGGGTAGCATTTGGAATCAACTCGTAAAAAGTACCAGACTGTGAGTAAACCAAATCTAAGTATTGATCCTGGGAAATGGCTTTGTCTTCGGTGACTACACCACCCATAGAAACATCATGAGCAATCGGGGGTAAAAGTGATTTAGTGAACCATTCAGAAAATAATGGGTCAAGAATTATTGCTTTGATCAACCTTTCTGTCGTCTCCACTCATGAATGTGATCAAAGATATGCACGGAGTTGGTATGACGAAGGGAGGTCAAGAGTTTGGTACACGCCTCGTAACGGATGGGTAGTTGAAAGTGTGTGAGAAAGGACATGGAAAGGGAGTTAAAATCTTGAAAAGAACCACGTGGAATTTCAATGTAGGAAAATTTCTGGACAGGTGAGTTCCCTCCTGGAAAAAAAAAAATTGTTGTAGGAAAATTCCCCTGCGAACAGGTGAATTCCCTCTTGGATCTTAGACCCCTATGACCAAGACAGAAAAGTGCCAACGTTGAACACTGACATTCCTTTAAACATAGTTAATCTAATCAATAGAGAAGAGGAATAAATTATGAGTACCTTTTTACAAAGTTTGTCCTCTCTCAGTCCAAGTGGGGCTTGATCTCCAAGTCATTTAATGAGTCCTGCAATCCCATAAATCAAAAAGACAAAGCATACTTCCTATTATACCATAATTATTTCAAAGCTATATTTATCCAAAAAGAGACAAGTTCATGCATATGTACACAATCTTGAAGGAAACGATCCAAGCACATGTATTAATGAGAACAAAATAAGGTGCTTACAAAGTGTAGATGCATATGTAGCAGCCTCACCGAGCTCTCCTTGTCAAACCCCTTTCTTGAATTATACACAATCAAAATGAAAATACTTTTCACTGATTATTCTCCTCCTCTAACCATGATAATACCTCCTTATATAGGCTTTGAGAGGCCTAACCATCTTATATATTCTTGGGATAAGTTGAGTATCTTTCTCCATCAGTTGTGGAACTCCCCTTAGATCCATCCTTGGTCTTCAATTCGAGCCAAACTGACTCAGATATTTCTCAGCTGACTTCAGAGATAAGGGGTATTTGTCCCATGATTTCCTCAATAGCTCGACGCTCCCTCAAAGTGGGCCAAAGAGCATTGCAATTCTCCCTGCAATGAGGGCAAGGAGCGCTAGTGCTCCCAGCAAGTTGGAAGGGGAGCATCGACCTCCAAAAATGCTTTAAAGATGGTGATTCCTCAAGGCCAAAGTTTGTAATCTTGTTTAGATGATATATTTCCTTCTTTTAACCATTCTTAGAGGATATCTCAAGTGTTCCTATGATGTCGTTCGTGATGTGACACCGGCGGGATGACAGTATGATTTTTGCGACACTTGCAACAAAAGTGAGACACTTGCAACACTTGCGATAATGATAATGAGACACCATCGAAGTGAGTAATTTTTATGTGTAACATTCATCAAACAACCAGGGCTGGTAGGGGGGAGGGTTCTGGTTTTCATTTTCTAGAGCCATGTTCCTAGCTTGATATACAATGATCTGATATGGGCTATTTTTTAGGTTCGCTCTGAGATCAATCTCATTCTTTATAGTTGTTCTCTGACTCATCTTTGGGAATGTGAGGGCGTGACTCAGGAGGCGTGGCTGGTCTACATCTAGCTCCACCAACTAACGAGTAATATTCAAGATTAAAGTATGAAGTTTCTGGGAAGTCATAAGTATCTTCGCGAACGTGATATTCAGGGGTTCCAGCTGAAATATGTTTTTGATAGGAGTCTAGGTTAGAAAAATAGGGGTCTGTATGTCAAAGGTATTCCTCATTTTTGGGAAGAGAGTAATCCAAGGGTAGTTGTCTGGTCTACCTTCTAAGTTGTCTAGTCATGGCACGATTGTTTTTCTCATTTGAGTTTCTGAATATGAATTCAATCCTTGATATGGTTACGATATGAGGTTTAGGAGTAGAAAATGTTATTTCCTGGTGAGTGGAAGTGCGGTGAGTTATGACTTGAGATGGAATGTTCACGACATACTCTGAAGGGAAGACAATATGATCGAAGGGAACTTGTTTGGAATCACTTGTCAAGGAAAATTTTACTTATGGGGAAGAACAAAAAGGGTTTAAGATTATATATGTATCCATTCAGTTATGTGTCCCTCCTTCTAGAGAGATTTATATTGACGGGTCAAAATGACCCACTCAATCAGATGAGGGAAAATCCCAATGGAAGGTCCCAATTAAACCCATTTTTTTTATGGTAGCGCTTCCGACTAGATGTTTTCCTTGTTACCGATATAACTAAAACTAATTGAATATGAATCTGAGAACTGGAGGTTCTCAGATGAATTAAAAATATAGAAAAAATAAAATTAACTAAAGTTAGGCTAAGGTGTATGATTATTATTCTAAGATGCAGTTTCTAACTAGTTCTAAACTAACCTTTTCTGATTAGGAGGAAACTGTAAGGTGAATACAATGAATGATGTTATTACTTGCATAGAAATAATTCATGTAACAAGAAATATGAAATTTTGACCAATGAGTTGTTTGAAGCCAATGTAAATTGATTTAACAAACTAAGCCACTGAGTCGTTTTATTTGTAAAGGAGAATAATAACGATTTTAAATCACAGACTATTAACAAGGAAATAATTCTAACTTTATCATTCAGAATCACAAAACACATATGCATAGATATGAATAGTCATATTCATACACAAAATCCATTGTCTTCCAAATTGTCTTCTCTAATTTATTCAAATAACAATAAAAATACCAGTCTCTTACCAAAGAACCAAAATCCCTTTTTATTTTACAATTATCCTATTTATAGAGGTGTTATGGGACTGCACTACACTACTCATATTGATAATGGTTGGGATACTAAAACAATGCTCCAAATTCCATTTCCCGATTAGGGCATGGATATAAGTACAATGATGTGATCTACCCTGCAAAACTTCAATTACAAAAAAACATTCTTTAGGTGTGCCCTAATGGTTTCTCTTTCACGTCCATTACTACAGTCCATTTCTTGAATTCTTGGAGTATGGAATCTACTCAAAGTAACTGTGTCCTCTCAAGGTTATCCTGACTCTTTCACATGGGAATGATGATATTAGTCCTGAGGCTCTACTCAACATGTTGCACAACATCTTCTATTAGGGTGGTGATTTTGGAGGGTTGGATCTATATTTTTTTGATAACCTCTGCATAAATTTTGTTGGTTTCTTTGATTTCTCTCTAAGAAAGGTTCTGCTTGGTTTCCATGTCTTTGATGATCATCTGGGTTGATGAATATTTTTCGATGTCTCTCAGGGGATCCATTCCAAGTAGAGAGAGAATATCGTTTGTCGATCTCCATACCTCATCGTAGGATACAATGATTTGTCCCTGTATTTTTAACACCTCGGAAATTGTTTCCATTCCTATCTCTAAGATTCAGTGATCTCAGATTCTTTGCTCGTCAGAATACAATGAGAGGGTTTATGGGGATGAAACTGTTGGTGTTGATTCTTTCCACTTTGTGATTGTGTCATAAGCTTCCAAGGATATTTGATACTTTTCCTGGGTAGCTTTCACCTGTGAGTCTAACTTTGTCTGCTCATACCCAGTCACCAGAACTCTATTGATTGTGTTGAACAGTCTTTTCTGTGTGCTCCATAGTTCTTCATTTTTATCTAGGGATTTTTTCTTCACTATTGTTAGTCCCTAAATTTGCACTTGACTATGAGACAAAAATCTAGGGCATCATCAGGTTATTGCAATAGTATTTTTAATGGTTTTCTGAATAAGTTTTTAGAATATGGTTGAAAGTTGGTTCAAGGATTCAAATTAACATATAACTAAATGTAAATCCAAAAAACATCCCACTGATTTAGTAAATGGTATTCACATTAATAGATCAGACAATAAGGTAAATAAAGAAGGGAATATATGAGAGTATTCAATTTCTCAACCCTATATAGATTTCTTATTTCAAGATATCATTAAGAAACAAGAACATGTACTTGAAGGCAATATTGATAATAAACAAAAAAACAAATTTTTCACTATGTTACTTAAGATCAAGATATCAAATGCATTGAAAGAGAACAAATGACTTCAAATAAGAAAATAAATAGAATAAGATATGAAAGAGGATATGACTATCAACATGCCTTTGCCATTTAGTATAAATATGGAATATAAATTTTCTTACAGTGGATCTTTACAAAATAGCTCCCTGAATGCCCAACTTATCGACCCTAATACAATCTTTCAATTGTCTATTTAAAGTACATAGATTATTCTTGTAGATCTTATCTTCTAGTTTACAGTTTTGTAATAGGATCTAGTCAATTCCTATTTCCTAGAAAAATCAGCTCAAACGATCACTTATCATGCCTATATGGTAGAAGGTGTCGATCTATTTATATGCTAATGAACTCGACATAAAATTCTCAACCCGAGGCTCGTAAGATTCAAGGTGAAATCACAGTATCTGTAGGATTGAATCTAATTTAACCTAATATAATGTGGAAGCTACAACTGGAATTGAATCATTAATCTAATGTAGGAAGCTGAAACACATGACTTGGAATTGAATTTTTGAAACACACGACTGAAATGAAATTGCGTAAATGAAATTAACTTGGAAATGGAAAATTGCATCAAAGGAAAACAACATGTGAAGATAAAAAAGATGACACATGTGAGCTCACACTAACAGTAAAGAAATCTCAATTAAATCACAATGATCAAATAACAAAATAATGAAGTCATGAAACTAATGAAAGAGATGACTATGAACCAAATGACTAACTCCTATCATTGATTTATAATTATTTTCCAATCTAAATATAATCTCCTTCTAATCCCATAATTAATAATTACTTTCTCATCTTAATGACTACTACCTCATGAAGAGAGACAACTCTCTTTTATACATGAGAGCTTTGAAAAGAAGATAAGCACCTCATAATTACATATCCACTTTTCCCTCAACCAATTTCCCATTATTACAAAATATGATCCCTTCAAATCCTCACACATATCTCTCATACATCTTGGATAAGATATGTTATCCATTCCCCATGATCTTCTCCTTGAAATGGGATTGAATAATTATCTCCTCATATCTTGAAATGGTCGAGGAAATATTCGAGAAGCCTTTTTGAATTAATCCTTCACATATTCCTACACATTACAAAGCTCACACATTTTTGAGATATATATGAAAAAATGCCGATTTTCTAATATTTAATCATGAATTCTCTTTTAATACTAAAATGAATAAAGTGGAAAATAATAAGGTGAAACCCAAATGTATTTATGAAAATGGTATAATGGAATAATGGAATATGGACTAATGAGAGGAATAGTGAAAGGAAAATAAGATGAAAATGCAACATTTCTGAGGCCCAATAGAGGGCTCAACAACCAATCCAAAATATAGATTAGGAAATAGCTTTACAAAAATTGGCAAATCCCACAAAATTTGGAATCATATATTGCTAAGTTGTTCCATCTAAGATACCAAAAGTTTCATTTGATCCAAACATTAGGAATCAAAATGTTCATCTTTACTCGCTGAGAAATAACATTGAATAATCAAAGATGAAGAAAACATATTCATGAACCATCATGGTATAATGACTGCACTAGCCTTGGTGTCTCTCTATTTAAGCTTGGTTGTTAACACAACATTGTGCCAATATATCCTGAAATTGGATTCTCTTACCTCCTTAAGCAATGTGTTATGTTATTTTCTTTTCCTTTTAAAATCTTGTATCTTTTCTTGTTGTATGGCATTCCACTGCTCAACCAAATCTTTCTCTTTCTTTAATTGCTTTACCATACTCTGCAACTCCTTTACTCTATCTTTTTCCTTCCTAACTTTAACTTTAAATTCTGGATATTCCTCTACAGGGGCATGTAAATTCAGATCTATAGCATCTTGAGGATTTCTTAATTTAATCACATATTTTGAACATAATCCATAACTATGATATTCATATTCAATGCTATCAAAATCTCTGGTTTATGGAAGGTATTGCATCTGGTTTGGTTCTGCAAAAATATCATCTCTGTCATCATAAACTACATATGCACCTTTAAACACACATTCATATATTGAATTTTTTTTTGTGGTTGCTATGGTCACAAGTCTTCTGGCATACTAAGCAATATGCTTTCCCTTTTCTTGTCTCTTCCTCAAGTCTTTAGATTCTTTCTCAATTTTGTATAAAGAAGATGCCCCTACCTGTTTTTTGATGCCCTTCTTAGAATCTTCTGAATTGTCTTCTATAATTATATGACTCTCCTTTTTTATGGAAGGATGAAACATTTCCTTTGAATTCAATCTTAATTTATTGGCAACTATGGTGGAATTCCTCCTAGGGAACTTAGGTACATGTTTTTTATTTTTTCTCAGTTTTCTACCCTTTGCATTCTTCTTACCTATAGATCGTTGTTTTTGCTTGACTGGATTTTGAACTGGGCTTGTAGTGTAATCCTCAAATTCATCAATTTCCCTCTTTATATCTGGATTAGGATATATGTCAGTGTATTCATTTGTTTTATAATTCTTACCTCAACTAGTGGTATCTTTCTCATGGTCTTCACCTACAGGAAAATCTCCAATAGTTTGTTGAGTTTGCAATTTCCTCTTGCTAGACTGAGTTACCCTAGCTGCAGGTGACTCTTACTTTATTAAGAATTTGGTAGCTTGAAGAGTTTGTTTTTGTTTGGCTGATTTCTTCCCCTTGACAGTTTTGGATTTAGTTGACTGTAAATCCGATTTTAAAGACTAGATTAACCAATCCTAGGATCTCTAGACTTCATTTAAAGAGAAGACTACTAATGTTCTAATTAAACCCTAATGAAAGAGACTTGATTTTGTTGTAGAGGGATGATATTACACCCTCCTAGACATTTTGGATAAACTTTTTAATAGAAAATAGGGTAAATTAAGAGGATAATCACCATTTATATGAATCATCAGTTTGATATGATAGAGATAAACCAAGGAAAACTTTCCTTCACATGTAATGTACCTGTGGATAATTAGAAAATCAATCTTCCATTCTTTCCTTACCCGGTTGTGTGGTATTACCTTTCTCCAGTTAGGGTTTTGTTTCTCTGGAATTAGAAACTGATTTACAAACTCCGTGAAGGCCACATTTTCCTTTTTCCACCATATTTCCCCATACACTAGCAATCTGCAGGCTTTTTCAATAGAATGTTTAGTCACATGCATCATAAGTTTCCAAAATATAGATTCGAAGCCATCAAAATTTTGTGCAAACACGATTGAGAATTGTTCTTCATGCCCCTAGGAGGTTGAGAAAAATTCAAACCAACCAGGATCCTTGAATTTCTGTGCCATCTGAGGGTATGCTTCGAGAAATTACGTGCCATCGGGCTCTATTCTAATTATCTGGCCACTATTTTTGGGTGCCATATCGCTGATATGATCCTGTAAACAAATATGAGAAGATCGATGGTTTGAATATTAAATTCTTGTGGGATGATAAGAACTAGAAGTTATTTCTTTCTTCAATCCCTGCAAAAAATAACCGACATACTAAAATAGAAAGGTGATGATTTTATTCATGATAATCAGACGTGTTGATTTGATGCAAGTATGGTGATTATATCTCAATCCTTTGTATGTAGTTTTATCATAAAAATAACGAACCGAAATAGATCATAAAGAGGCATGCAGATCCTCTAATCATAATTTGAAAAGTTATGACACGATCTGGGTAGGGTGGCGCATGAAAAACAATGATTATTCCTAGAACTGCAGGAATAACGCTATTCTTGTAGTGCCCTTTCTGACTTGGCAAAATTTGAAAATTCAAATAATGAATTGATAAGTGATGTGACAAAAAATCATCATATCAAATCCTAAACTTTAAAAACTTCAAAAAAATCATTTAAAAGGTGCAATAAAGATTGAAAAATAATCTTTCAAGCCAAGAGGTAAAAACAAAGTTTTGACAAAAAATCATAAAAAAGGAGGGGACAGGAACTAGGGACACTCACTTAATCAAAAACAAAGTTAGAGAATAACACTGGCTCCTTCTGGGGATAAAGTTTCATGAGGAATCTTTAAGAACTATTGACCAATTCCTTCATATCCTTCTGATTCTCTTTATTTCCATGTTATGTCATCGTTTATTTAAAACCACAAATTGTAAAGAAACAATTCCATTTGGTATATGGAGTCTTTATTTGGTTTCAATAGAAAACCCACTGGAGATACTGAACCTTTCTAACTAATCTTAAAGGAAGTAATGATTCAGGAATATCCCATTTATTGGGCCTCCTAAAATCTTAGTATCATCCAAATTATGTTAGAGAAAGGTATTGTTGTTCATGACCCTCACTACTTTGAAAGGACCATACCATAAGTTCTCAAACTTACCATGTTTAGCTTTGTCCTCTCTTCTACCATCCCATCTCAATACAAGATCTTCCTCTTTGAAAATATCCTTCTTTGTTTTCTTATCAAGCGTTGCTTTGAATTTTCTTTGATGAATAATAACTTTATGTTCCATCTTTTCTCTAGCTTGTTGAACCTCTATCATCTAAACAATTCTCCTTTGAATGTCATTGGGTTCTTCTAACTCCTCTTGAAATTTTTTAAGAAAAGGTAAATCCAATTGATTTGGGAAAATATCCTTTGTTCCATAGACCATTTGGAAAGGGGAACTTCCAATAGATTTCTTATTACTGATTTGATCAGCCCATAGGGAAAATTTTAACTTGGAATCCCATGACCTCTTGTTCTTTGTAAGTAGTTTTTTGGTAATCCTTATGAGGATTTTATTGGATGATTATGCTAACTCATTTCCTTGGGGATAGTAAGGAGTGGAGTGGAAAAAGATTGATGTTATAGTTATTGAAAAAATCAATCATTGAGTTTGATTTGAAAGCTTGAGCCTTGTAAGTAACTAACTTCTTAGGACAACCAAATCTAGAAAACATACGCCCTTCAAAAAAATCCATGATTACCTTGTATGTTGCATTCTGAGTTGGAATTGCTTCAATCCACTTGGTAAAGTAATATGTGGTTGTAAGTATCCATTTATGTTGTCTAGAAGATTAAGGATTTATTTCCCCAATGAATTATAGGCCCGACTATTGAAATGGTCGATGATCAATAATGGGTTTTAAAGGTAGAGACATAAGTTTATGTTTTCCTCCAAAATTGTGACATGGTTCACATGCCCTCACCTGAGAAAATATGTCTGAAAACTATACAGGCTAATAATATCCTGCTCTTAGAATTTTGAAAGCAGTAGCTTTCTAATGGTGATGTGCTCCACAAACACCCAGGTGTAAATCACAAAAAATCTATTTTGCTTCTTCTTCATAAACACACCTCAACATAATTCCATTACGATCTTTCCAAAACAATATTTGATCAATAATGAAGTATTTCACTGATTTCAATTTAAGTGATATGAACTTTGATTTATCCAAATCAGGAGGAAACTAAAGATTTAGTAGAAAAAAAGACAATATCTTTGTACCATGGTGAGGAAAAATATTTGTTGCTTACCTATGAGCCAATTTCTTCAATCTGAAATGATGAATTCTGATATTTTCTATAGAAATGATACAGTACAACTGCTTTGAAATTTGACTTTGTCATCAATTTGGCAAGGTCTTGTCCTTTTATTAACTGAGTGGGATTTATAGTCAAATTGTATTCCAAAATTTTAGTTATCCATTTTCCTCTCTTTCCTTCACAATGAGGTTGAACCAAAATTTCTTTAATTGCACTACTGGGAACATATGAAGTAATCTCAGATTGTAGAACATATACCCTGAAATATTTTAAATCCTTCACCAGAGCATATGTATGCTTCTCTATAATATCATATTTTAATTCAGAATCTCTGAGAGTTTTGTTGAAAAGAGAGATAGGTTGTTGATACCCCTGATCATTTCTTTGTAAAAGAACAACAACTATAGCGTCTTTAGAAGCAAATGAAAATATCATAAACTCCTTAGAGTAATTAGGGATGATGAGGATGGGTGCCTTAACAAGATCCTGCTTAATCTTTTCAAATGATTCTTTAGCTTCTGGTATCCACTTTATTTATGCATCCTTCCTTAACATATCACTAATGTACTTGATGATTTCTGCAAAATTTGGTATAAATATCCTTAAAAAATTAATTTTACCTATGAAGGATTGGATAGACTTATTGTTTCTTGGAATTTCTATCTATTGAATGGATTTTACTCTTTCAGGATCTATCTTGATTCCTTCTGGTGAAAAAATATGTCCTAAAAAATTTCCTTCTTCCATGGAAAAATGAGAGTTTTTAGAGTTAATGATATACCATACCTCCTGCATTTTTCAAATGTATTCTTCAAATGTTGCAAGTGTTCTTCATCAGAGGTTGACAATACAGTAATATCATCAAGATAAATAACCATAAATCTATCTTTCTCACCACTAAATGCAATATCCATAGCTCTCTTAAAAGTTGTTCCTGCATTCATCAATCCAAAAGGAATATTTTCATACATGAAAGTGCCCCAGAAAGTGGTAAAAGTTGTTTTATTCTTATCTTCTTCCATTATTGATATATGATTATACCATGAATAGACATCAAGCATAGAGATCCTCTTTTCCCCTACTACTCTTTGTAAAATATGATCCATTTTAGGTAATGGATAATTGTCTTTTAAATAACATCTGTTCATATTTCCGAAGTCCACACAAAGCCTTATCTCTCCATTCTTTTTCCTGACAGGTATTAAATTAGCTACCCACTCTTATTAAATCATTGGTACTATAATCTTAGCATCCAATAACCTTTTCAGTTCTTTTTCTATTATAGATAACACCAATGGATTGAATTGCCTAGGTTTATGCTTAAAAGGTTTTGATCTAGGATTTAAAGGAATCTTATGCCGCATAATCTTTGTATCAAAAACCTTTAGGTATTCATAAGACCAGGAAAATACATCTAAATATTGTTTCATCAAATTGACATACCTGTCACTCTATTTTTCTGATAGTTTTCTGGATAATTTCACCATCATCGGATTTAAATTTGAATTGATATCATAGTCTATCACATTAGTCTCATCTATTTGAATACCAACTTTTCTTGAAATATCATTGTGGTCAAGTAATATCTCAAGCGGAACCAAGCCCTTAGGAAGAAGATATTTTTTTAATTCGATAATTTTGTGACCAACAACACGATCTTGAAGGACATTTGCAGCATGAACTTCCACATCATAATTTTCATTATCCTGATCTATTGAAATATTAGAAAAATAGTCAATGGTATCTAAGAACCTTTGAATATCCTGGTCATATTTAAAAACTTGCCATTTTTTTATGTTATCTGGTATTGAGGGTCTGTGTCTAACCTCAATCTCAAATTTTAAGTTGGGAAAAATTAGAGTCTTGAAATTACTAGCTGCAAGTGCTAAAGAATCTGCCTACTGATTCAAATTCCTGTGTACAAAAGTGATGTTGAATTCCAAGAAGAAATTATCCACATAATCCCACACCTCATTCCTATATTGTTTTAACCTCTGTTGTTTGGTTTGATAGGAATGGGGAATTTGTCTTTGATTGTGTGTTTTTTGAGGGCGTGGAAATTAGGACACATGTGCCAAGTACCTTATTTCTTGAGTACCATGACCAAAGGGGAAGAATAGGGATAGTAATGGTACGGATAACACCGACTTCTAGTAATTCATGAATGATTTTATCAACTTTTTTCTTCTGGGAAAAGGGATGATGATAAGGACAAACATTCGGAGGAATATTGTCCGAGATGAAGGGGATGGAATGACCATGGACTCCACGGGAAGGGGGAAGTTCTTTGGGGGTGGTAAAAGTAACTTGGTGGCGAGAGAGGTTATATTGGAGGTTGGGATGCACATAAGGTGTGTCAACAACATGAATGGAGTGTATTTGGGCTATAATTCCTGAATTACCTTTTTTGAGGAGTTTTACATGCAATGGGAACTAATGATCTCATGGGATCCTGTTGTGATGACTTGGAACTTATATTGTTGTCCCTTGTGTTGTAATTTCATGGTTAAGTCCTTAAAATCCATGAGAATGGGGCCTAGAGTGCGTAACCATTTGACACCAAGAAAAATGTCACAACCACCCATGTCTATAGAAAACATATGGTATTTTAGGTGATACTGACCAATTTGGAGTAGCACATTTTCACATCATCCCCTAGATTTCATGGAACCGCCATTGGAAATCATGATTTGAAAATTATTGATGGCACAGATGCAACGATTGACTTCTTGGGAAAGGAAAAGATGAATAAAGTTATGGGTGCTACCATTGTCCACAAGGATGATGACATTCCTATTTTTTATGTAACCAAATAATTTGAGAGTCTGGGGAGAAGAGAAGCGAGTGAGGGAATTAAGTGAAATCACTGGGTCAACATTTGGTGGGTCAAAGGGTGGGGTGAGGTCAGATGCTGTTAGTATTTCATCCAAAGGAGGAACAACAACATCTTCTTCAGAAAGATCCTCAGTCGCAACCATACAAATCTTTTGTTCCTTACACTTTTTCCTGAGAAAATAGTTTTCATCACAATTATAACAAAGACCCTTGAGTTGGCATTCATCCATTTCAGCCCTGGTTAATTTCTAGATCTTGAGGGAAGTGGAAAGAGGGAAACAATTGGTGGGTTTAGGGACAGGAGGAAAGGAGGGTTTGTGGGTCTAGGAGGATACAATATGTTGGGATTCCTTGGCTCATTGATTAGCTTCCAACCAAGTCTAGGGGTGTGCCATGAGAACATGTACACAAATTTCATCTTAGAGGCCATTGATAAATCATTCCCTAAAGAAATAATATGGCATGCCCTCCTTTCTGAAATCCAAGCTCTCAAATGTGGAAATAAAGTCTTCAACTATACCAAACTACTTTAACTTGGTCAAACGACCTAAATGGTGGGTGTCAGAGTCAAAGTGGTCATAAAGTTCGGCCACAAACTGTGTCCAAGCAAGATACCATTGGTGTGCCTTTTTTCTCTACCATAACGAAGCTTGGATAAATAATCATTAATGCCATGCAAAGAGAAATTATGTTCCATTTGGTTGACCCACCCTATAGGATCTGATCCATCGAATTTGTTTACCTCAATTATGGGATGGCAGAGGTCTCAGGAAAAGTGGGTAGTATGAGGGCCTTGGTAATGGGAAGATTCATGGTCACCCCGATAAGATAGTTTTTCAGAAGAGGAAGGGTTGTAGGAACGACCCAGGAAGTGTTCTTTGAGGTCTTTGGTGTGGTAACATTGTTCCTTGAGTTATTTTATGTGGGAACATTGTTCCTTGAGGATATCAATATTTGAATTGATTAAGATAATTTTGGAACTGATAGTCTTGATGTATTCCTTGTTCTAGTGGTTTTCAACAATAAAGGCGTTGATTTCTTGGGCTCGTGTGGTAGTCATTTGGACAAATGAGGAGGAAAATGGGATAGGGGAAACAAAAGAGGTCTTGAGGGGTGGGTGGGACCACAAAGAAAAAGGGTGTGAAATGATAGGTACCACTGCGATCAAAGAGAAACGGGAGATACAAAGGGATATGAGACAAATAAGGGTGTTGGAGACAGGTCGGGTCCACAAGAAAACAATTGTGTTAAAAATGATAGGTATCATTGGAATCAGGGCGAAGAGAGGAACCCCGTGGGATAGGCCCCAAATAAGTGTGTCAGTGGGACCACTATACTTTTTTTTTTTTACTCCTACATAGTTATACTCTGGCCTGAATAATACTGCACTAACAAAATTCCCAAATTCTTAACAGGAAGAAATGTGTAGTAATTCTGCAACCAGAATGCAAAAGGAACAGTTGTGTAGCAATAGATCTTGTATGTTTTGTTTTTAGTTTTTGTTTTTTACATCCCCAGGGGTAGGAAATTTAGGGTTTATAGACAAGGGTTTTCCCTATGCTATAGTTATCTGATATATGTGTGGGCTCCAATAGTAGTACTTGACCCAATATCTTAGGGCACCAATTAAGGAGGCTAGACCATGCCCTTAGCTGTACTACCCAACTAGTCAGGTACTAGAGAGTATATTCCCGAGTTTGTTTCTCAATGGAACTATATCAGTCAAGCAACCGACTAGTTTATCTATGTAGGGCTTCAGGAGATCTAAGTCGATCCGTATACACATGTTGTCTAATGCGCTACCACTCAAAAGGGTACCAACAAGGGTTACAAGGGTGGCCAATAGATGTCCTCTTAGGTACCACTTGTATTTCATGCATGTATGAATACCCTACCACAAGTTTACAGATATATGTAGCTTTAATATGTTGGAATACAGATCTACCCTGAAAAGCATTTAAACCACAATTTTCTACCGAGGAAGGTGATCTGACATTGGTTGAAGTATTCCAGATATAAAATAATATGAAGAGAAGAAATGAAAGAGAAATAATGATATATTCAAAACAATACCAAAATAATGCCAAAATAACACCAGAAAAACAACTTTGATTACTAATAGAAATGTTCACTTTCCTCTTCGAGGGGGAAACCTCCAGCAGAGCAGAGCTCTATGACAATAATATCCAAGACACGATTTTTCATACCCTCTACTTCTATTTATACTAAATCTATATATCCAAAAGAACAATCTAGAGGAATATCCCTCTAGAAGCAGAAGCTTCTATTAGGTCTACTTACATTTGACTTATTCTTCCTTATTGATAGGCCTTATTAATATTGGCCTTTATTACATTGAATTATATTATTCTACCTATGTGAGGGGTTAGGGAGGTTATGTCCCTAACACTCCATAATTCCTGATACTGGAAGATAACTAGGTCTATTTCATAGCTCACCCTCTTACTTATAGTCAATTTTGGAAATTGACAACAATACACTATAGAAAATACCAAATAGGAAGCCATAAATAACTTTTTGTCACTTTTGTAGTGTGATAACTGGGATGAAATTTTGATGGAAATCAATTTTCCCTAGTCAAATATAGCCTATTATTTTACCGTAAAATATAAAATATATAGAATCATGCAATAAATGGTAGCAGTGATTTCCTAACATGTCAAACTGGTGAATATCCACGCAATCTCTTGAAAGGGTTTTTTAAAAGAATCGAACTGGATCCTAGTTATGTCTTCTGGAATAGTCACAAATTCTCCAAATATTCAGGTAGGAGATCCATGCCATTTCTATGTTTCCTCAGAAAATATCTGCAATATTCTCCTTTAAAGGTAAGTGTTGGAACTGGGAGCTTCAACATCTTGTGAAAAACTTGTGGTGAAAGGGAAATTGGGTAGTTATCTTGGAGTTGTATAATTCTTTGGCTTGGAACATACTTCTCAATGCACCATGCAACAAGTTCTTTGCAGTCAAATACCTCAGGAACACACCATGTGTGAGAAATTTTGGATGCCAAGATTACATCTTTTTGTATAGGAGGAGATGAGTAATATGAATATTCTCTAGACCACTAAAATTTTTGGTCTTCATGAGAAAAAATATTTAAAGTATCTCCATAGAATTGTTGTCTAGCTATTGTTGTCATTAGGTTGATAGAATTAATTCTCCACTAAATAATAACTTCAAACAAATCTTTTCAGAGAGATGACAATAATATAATCCTTTGGAAAATGGTGAATTAATGCAATTTAATGAATAATATCCTTGATTATTTTTTCATTAATGACCATCTTTTTGAAGCCTGCATAATTAGTTATTACCATTAAACAACATTCAATGCATATCGTAAAAATCCTGAGAATGGAGGGGACGAACAAGAGTAGTTTTGAATATGAAGTGTTTCACAAACCCGTCAACCCACTATTGTGGAAGATAAAAAATAAGTTAAGTGTAGAAAAGTGGTCGTTCAGACTTGCATGCAGGAGAAATAAAATGATTTGAGGGACTCAAAACCTAGGACAAGCCTGATGGTTAAAATGAGGATCACAAAATTTTGGGTGCAAAGTGGAGATCATAGAATTTGGAGAATGGAAGATCAACTACGCAAACCCACAAAGTTTTTAAAAACAAGGCTAAGTATAATATAGTAGGGTGGTGAGTCGGACTACTAACATAGGAAAATGGATGGGGATGAAGCCCCATGAACATGCCTACCCATGAACCCGTCGATTTATTAAATATGACTAAGTATGGTAACTATAAAGGGATAGAAGAAGGGAAGAATGAAAAAGGGAAATAAGGGAAAGTATAGAAGAGGGAAAAGAAATGGAAAACAAAAAGAAGTTGGGAAAATAGAAAGGGGAAGGAAATGTTGGAAGTAGGAATTGATCTCAACAATTGGCTCTAATTGTGGGATGATAACCCCTTGTGGGTTTTCAAAAATCCAAAATCTTCGTGATAGGTTCTTCCATCCATTGGGCTATGGACTCAAAAGTAAGAATATACAAAATAAAAGAAAATTATGTACAAGGAAACGAGAAAATTTCAAGTGAAGAATCCTTTCAAATGTTTCCCATTAACATGCAGCATTAACATTTTACCCTTCATATATTTGAGCATATAAGAATTAAAGTCGAGTATTTTTTAAATGATTTACGATCTGATCCAGAGTGCTTCGATTTTTTTGTGCATTGATGGCTTCTCTTTAGTTTTATTCCAGAGTAACACTCGTTTTCCCCTCTAAAAATTCTTTACTGTTGTATTCTAGTCAAAATATGTGTTAACACTTTGTTGTCTTCGACAAGTTTTGTTCATGGATTTACTTCGTTCTTCCTCCAATTTCAATAATTGATTGACCCTCTGTTGCATAGGTAAAAAATCTTCATCACTTTCTTTATTGACCACAAAATTCAAAGAATTCATCTCAAGGCTAATTGGCATTTTTTCTTCTTTCCCATAAACAAATGTATACGAATACATCCTAGTGCTATCCTTTGGATTCATTCTTCTTTCCCACAACGCATCAGTCAATCTTAAATTCCAATTCATCTGGTTCTTATCAATAGTTTTCTTCAATATATGAATGAGCGTCTTATTGGTGGATTCTGCAAGACCATTCCCTTGTGGATAATAGTTTTATGATTTCCCCATAAAAATTCCATATTCTCCACAAAATCTTGCAAATTTTGAACCAATGAAAATCGACCCATTATCAATGATGATTTTTTCTTGGAAACAGAATCTTGACAAAATATTATCTTTGAGAACCTTAATCAACTCTTTATAATCAACCCTTTTTAATTCCACTGCTTCTGTCTACTTTGTAAAGTAATCTGTAGTGGTGAGAATATATATATGTCCCTTACATGAATTTGTGTTTATTGGCCCAACGTCATCAAGTCCCCATTGGGAAATGGTTGTTCTAAAGATATAGGTTGTAATGGCATTGCAAATATCTTCATTTTCTCTTAAAACTATTGGAAAGATACACACTTCCTTATTGTGGCATATGAGTCTTTAAAAATTGATGGCCAATAAAACCCAACTCTTATTATCTTATGGGAAGTGGTGGTAGGAAAAAAATTTCCACCACATATTCCTTCATGGAATTATTTCATCAATTATTGAGCTTTCCTTTCATCAACACATCTCATGAATATACCATCATAGTTTCTTATGAACAATATATGAACAATCATCACATATTGACTCGATTTCATCTTCAATGTAATTCTCTCTTTTGGGTTCATGGTGACTAGGAATTGTCCATACCTCAAATAAAATATAATTTCTCTATACCATTCTAAATCTTCCATGGGTTATCCTACTAAAATTGAAATCATTCCATCCAAAGAATCACTATTTGCAATGAGTTTACATAAACCATGTCCTTTGACTGCCTTTAAAGGTTTGATTTCAATGTCATATTCTTGAATTTTTTCCAGCCAATTTGCTCATTTTCCTTCTCTCACTTGTTGATTTAAACACATCTTCATAGGACAAGATGGAATGTAGTCAATGACATGATAATTTAATATGTAAGTTTGAAAGTGCGCCATTTCCTTCACAAGAGATAGGGCTTACTTCTCCAATTCTAAATATCTCAATTTGTAATCATGAAGGGTTTTTCTCATGAAACTAATTGGGAGTTCTTCACCCTTGGCATTCCTCTGAATAAGAATAGATGCAACCACCATTTCTTTATCGAATGCATAAATGTTGAAGTCTCTTTGAAAATATGGGATAATAAGGATTGGAGTCATAGTGATTTCCCTTCTGATATTATTGAAAGCTTCTTCTGTATATGCTATCCATTGAAACCTTTGGTCCCTTTTCAACAATAAATTGATTGGCTTCACAATACTTGCATAGTCAAGGACAAATCTTTGTACAAAGTTGATATTACCAAAAAATGATTGAACTCATTTCTTAGATGATTGGGGTTTAAGTTCATTTATATCTTTAACTCTTTCAAGATCTATATACATTCCTTCCATGAATACAATATGACCCAACAATTTTCCTTGAGTTACAACGAATAGACATTTATTTGGATTTAAGGAAACACCATATAATCTACACCTGTCAAAAACTTTCCTCTTGTGATGAATGTGATCACTCCTTGTTTTTGAAGTATTGTTAATTCATCTTGATAATCCTCCATGAATTTCCTATCAACCCCTTAAAATCATGATCCATGACCCTCTGAAATGTAGCTCCTGCATTCTCCAAATGAAAGGGCATCCTAGCATATGCATATGTCTCCCAAGGTCTTATGAATGATGTATTTTCTTTGTCTTCCTCAGCAACAAAGACTTGATTATAACTAGACAAAACATCTAACATGGGCATGAAGGTTGATCTCGTGACTTGTTGGAGAAGAAAATCAATGTTACGTAAAGGATAATTGTCCTTTATACTTGCTTTGTTAAGATCCCAGAAATATACACACCTTTGAATATCCCTGGTACTCTTTATTACTATCACAGGATTTGAAAGACAATCAGAATGTCTAATAGGGTATACTATTCCAGCCTTCTTTAATTTCTCCAATTCGACCTTTACCGGAGGTTTTAATTTCGGGTTCATCATCCTTATCATTTTATTGACTGGTTTTTCCCCTTCTCTCAAGGGAATAATATGTTGAAATATTGTTTTATCATAAGACTTCAAATCATCATAACTCCATGCAAACACATCAATATATTTTTTAAATAATGAAACATATTGATAAACTTCTTCAATTGTGCAATCAACTCTCAAGTTGACATATTTTGGGGAACTTTCAGTTCCAATATTAATTTTTCTTGTTTCTTGGACCTTTCAGAGTGAAATTTATTCCAAGAGACTCTTAGTGTGATCCTCTCATGTAGAAAGAGACTCATATTGAATACAATCCTTTGGGATAGAAGATATGTGATTGTCATCATCATCATTCAACACAAAATTTTCCAATTTTTCATCATTCTCAAATACTTGTAAATATTCTTGGTTATCAGGTACAAAAGGTCGGAATACTCTTTCTACTTGAAAATATTTTTTTCTTTGAACATCATTCGGGTTTGACATTGAGGCCACCAAATCTAATGAATATTAATTCTAATTCTTATCCCTTGGGATAAAAGAGATGTTGAAAGAACTGAAGTCTTCCATCAATTTGTTAACTCTTTTGAAATATAATTTGAGTCTTTCCTTTTTTATTTTATACCTCTAGGTGAATTGATTTATTACCAACTCGGAGTTGCTAGTCACAATTAGATGTTCTATCTTCAATTCTTGTGCAAGAATAATTCCCTGAATCAAAGCTTCATATTCTGCATCATTATTGGCACATGCAAATTCAAGTCCGATAGCATATGGATTCACAATCTTTCCAGGAATTACAAGGACAATTCCAAATCCACTCCCAGAACTTGAGCAAGCTCCATCAAATGACATCCTCCAATAACCTTCAAAATGATTATCTTTATTCTCCATACCTTGAATCTTCTCCATGATTTCAATTTGTTCCATGTCTAGGCTAACATAGTTTCTGATCCCAGTGTCTATATAATCTTCCATTAATTCATTATCCTTACTTTTGAAAGAGAAGGGTTTCCTAGGTTCACGAGGAACCTTAATAATTTCTCCTTCTTTCTCTAGAATAATCATGCCGCCTCCATCATTCATTATGTATTCTTCGATCATATACAACCAATCTCTTCCTAAAACAAATCCATATGCAGGGGGAATTTCTACCACAATAATATTGAAAACTGTAATAATATGGGGAGCCACTATGATACAAGCATAAAAGTCTTTAATTTCACCATAGGTTGGCACTTGTCTGGAATCGATTTCATATATACTTTCACCAGTCTCATAATATTTGGTGTAGTTCATGACCAATGCCTCCATGACCACTAGTGGAATGATATTATTGGTCGCGCCAATATCTACTAAAGAATTATCATGAAGTGAAACATCATGATTTTCAATTGAAATATTAAAGGGTGGGATTTTACCTCTCAACTTGACGAATAATTTGTTTTTTCTTTGTTTTATACTTATAACAATAGCTTCAATTTTTCCAGATGGATCATCCAACGATCTCAAAATGTTTTCCCTTTGTTGGGGAATCTTCACCACTTCCGTAAAATGAAGAGTTATCCTTAGTTTACTCAAGTCCTCTAGGACATTATATTTCATCTGGGTAGGGTTTGACATCAATTGTTGCTTCTTGCTTCCAACATTATTCGTCACATTCTCATTTTCCTTTTTCTCATTTGTTTTTTCTTTATATTTTTCGTTTTCTCTTTCAGAATCATTTTTATTATTGAAATTATTTTCAAACTCTCTTTTCTGGGAAACAATCTCTTGTGATTAGTGGTCGTTCTCTCCTTCCTCAAATATATACATGAACGCATCACAGTCTTCCATATGTAGAGTCTCAGAACCTTCATTAGGTAAATAAAAGTTCCCTTGCTCAACCATTTCCTTAGCATATAGATCATCTAGAACAACTGCATTAGGAATTAGTTTCCTGGGGACCCTTGGCCTTTGCGGATTATCATTGTTTTCAAACCTCACTCTATTTTCTTGGTGAGGATTCCTTCTTTTCTCTTGGACCGACATTCTCAAATTTTCTACATAATTCTCCCCCCTTACTAATCTAGTTATCTCATTCTGCATTTTCCTGATGGTTCTATTCATTTGTGCAATTTCAATTCCTTGCTTGGTTTATTGTGCCACAACAGGGTCTACCTTCACATCTGGTATGGTTCCCTTGAAAAATTATCCTCCAATTGTTTGATTTTTGGTCGGTCACAGTTTCATTTCTTCATTATTTCTTGAGCTAGAGGCTACTTAATTATCAATACTTAATCCTCCCAACTTCCTTTGTACTTTTCCTAGGATAATGATAGAGTTGGCACCCGTCTCAATGATAATTTCTTCCATTTTAGTGGATTTAATCATTTCTTCCTCCAAGATATCCATCTGGGATATTCTAGTAGCATAATTCACATTTGGGTGCATCACATTCTTATAACAACCAAGTATGATTGGTTCAATAGGCATTTTATCTTCTTGAATCTTACTCAAAGTTTTATTGAACCTGAGATTAAAATCTCATATTCTCTCATTCTTCCTCAAACCATTATGGGTGAAATTGTTGGGAAGGGTATGATATGCATCTAGAGGGGTGAACATATTCAGGAACATGGATTCAAGGTCATTAAATGAGCCAATTGACCTACTGGGTAATGTTGTATACCATTCATAAGCTCTTCCCAATAAGTTTTGAAGAAATAACCTTAACATCACATCGTCATATTCAACACGATGAAAATAACAAACATCAAGGAATAAGTGAAGGTGCCTTTTGGCATCAATTGTTCTGTCTCCTAAAAATTCCTTCAAGGTACCCTTAGAGAATAGGGAGGTCATGTTTTTGACCTTGAAAATTTAGAGGGGAATCTCTTACTCTTATTCAGTTTTCGAATCTTAGGTTTTCTTGATTTCTTCCACCACCTCCTCCACTTCCTTGTATCTCCTCATGAGGTTCTCTTTATGGTTCTTCATTTCTTTCTTCCATGTTCAAAGATCTTTCAGGAATATGTTTTCCAATTATTAGAATGCAAAGTTGCTTTCTTTTACTTCTGGTAATGGGTCTCTTGTATTCATCCAACTTATCCTTGTGTTTCTTTATCTAGCCTCTCATTCCCTCTGTCTTGTCTCTCGTCTCTCCTCTGTCTTCGAAGGATTTGTATTTATTATTATTGGGCCAATGTATTCCAATACCTTTCCAATTCTTCCTAGGTCTCAGATGTCATTATTACCATATTATATAGTTTATGTAAGATCTTTCATTGATTATTCAATTCAACTTCTAGGTAGGGCTGATCAGCCTGGGGAAAATTCATATATCTTTCAAAAGATGTTAAACGATATTTGAAATTTCAATTCATTCCCCAATATGATCGCCAAAAATGTTGATTCTTGAATATTTCAGGAACAAAACGACAACCTCACGAGTATACAAATCCCCCTACGTTTTTATAGAGGTGGTACTCCTCTTTGTTTTAATATTTTCTTAGAACTCTAGATTTTTGGAATATAGGACTTTGCAGTACTTCATCGTGATAATCAAAGAAATATAAAGATTTCAAGAAAAAATAACAAGAAAGAAAATGTTTTGTTTTTTAAATATATTTCCGGAGAAATGACCAGGAACCGCTCACTTCATACACTTGAAAAAGATAGAAAAAAATTCCTCACATACATCATAGTTAAACTAAATATTTATGATCAAATAAAATAAAATAAGATGGTATGCACACATAAGAGAACTTTAATAGAGTAAAAACATGGGGATATCAAATAAATATAATGATA
>SNQJ01S0107011.1:0-29746 GCA_010110895.2 Picea sitchensis | reverse complement strand
AGTTTTAAAGGTGTGTTATGAAGGAATAAGGTCTATGATGTTGCAAAGTGTGATGCTTTGAGGTTGTGATGATGTAGTCTAGGAATATATTCTGGGAATTATGCTACTAGGTTCGCTAGGGAATGAAGGATAAAACTGAGTAGGGTTTGAATCAATGTCTATGGTATGAAGCAAAGAGAGGTGCTAGAGCATGAAAGTTAAGGGTATGATGACACTATGAAATACATGAAGTATGAAGCATGCAAGTGAAGTTAGAAGTCAAAATTAATTGGTGTATGAAGATATTAGGTTGGTGCCTATACAGGTCTTGTTGAGTTGGTCCTCAACTGAGGAGATTGGTGTCTCAAATAGGTTGGTGACTACATAGTATCTTATTATGTTGGTGCTCAACTGAGGAGATTGGTGTCTCCAATAGGTTGTTGCCTACATAATATATTTTTGAATTGGTGCTCAGCTGAGGAGATTGGTGTCTCTCATAGGTTGGTTCCTACAAGATTTGTAATAGTAGGGTGATGCCTACAAACATGTATAAAGATAATTTTTTGTGGTTTTCTCCCACGAGGGTTTCCAAGTTAAACTATGTATACCGTGATTTGAGTTTACATGCATTTACTCTTTTGAAGTTAATGAATGATTGATGAATTCTCAATTAAATTAAAAAGTATCTTATATTGATTCACTCCCTCTCTCAGTATAAGCATAAGTTCAACAGACACTTCAAATCCTTCGATTCTCTCTGTTGTGACTTAGACCAAGAAAATTTGGATTTATCTCCACCCTTGGTCACTTAGCTTAAGGGCCAATTGATATGAAAGAACCCCAACACAAAATTATGGTAGAAGTTGGAAAGGCCCAAGAAGATGTAGATCTCTATTTGTATCATCAGGACTATGCAATCATAGCTGACTTGGAAATAGGTTGTTTCCACATGCACCCAATGTTCATCCATAATGTATCCTATATACTGAATTCTCAACATGCCAAATGATCATTTCTATGTATTAGCATATAACTTGTGTTATCGCAGAGTGCTCAGAATTTGATGAATGTTCTACAAACATTCTACCCAACTTCTATTGAATATGAGGATGCCATCCAAATATACGACCACAAAATATTTTGTGAACAATTGCAAGATATCATCCATTATCCAAACGAATGTTGCAAAAACATTAGTCAAGCCAAAAGGAATGACCAACAACTCAAAAATATCTTCTTTAGACTTGAAGGTGGTCTTTCATACATCAATTTGGTCAATGAGGATTTCGTTGTAGCCTAACTCCATGTCATTCTTAATAAATAACTTGCACCCTTAAGATAATCAAGAAGATTGTCAATCAGGGGGATTGGGTATCAAATCTTGACATTGATTTTTTCCAGGGCTTTATAGATAAAACAGAGTCGCCATGTCCCATCCTTAGACTGCACTAATACAATTGGGCTACCAAAAGGTGAGGAACTTGGTTGAGTGTGTCCCTTTTGGATGGGCTTGTGAATTTGATGATGTTTCATTTCCTCATTCTTCAGAAGAGATCATCTATATATTAGGCCATTAGGTAAAGGAGTATTGTTATATTTTATTAAATTTTTAGAGAAATAGATTTACCAAAGTATTTATATCTTCTATTACATTCAATAACCATATACTAAAGATATAAGAAAATAGATGAATGCAAGAAGACACAAAGATTTTTCCTGGGAAAAACCCAAACTCAAGGAAAAACCCAACCAACTTTTCTTAGAGAGAATATTTATGATAATACAATGTAACCATGAACAAGATCTCTTCACAAGAAAAAAACTGAATAATGAAGAAAACTTGATAACAAGAACTTATATTTTCCCTTTGTCAAACCCTAGAAAGGGTAGACAATTGTGTCACAATCCTAGCACAACTCTTCCAGAGATAGCGCACAAGAGAAATCACCAAAACCACCAAGAAACCCCAGTTGTTGCAGTAGATGCATCTTCTTCTTGTCTTAAACTTGTGCCTTCTTCTTGAGTAAGTGAACAAATATGCAAGGAGTCACTTTATTTATAGTATTCAAGTCACTTAGTTGGGGATGACTTCTCTTCCTGGAATTCTATTTTCACTTTATCTTTTCATGTGAGTCGACTTTTGTTCCTAGAAATTATATTTCCACTTTATTCTTTTGTTGTGGGTCAACTTCTCTTCCAGGGTATTCTTCAATTGTTCAATGTTCTTCCTTTGAATTCTTGGAATCTCCTTCTTCTCTAAGAAAAGTTTTCTAGGAGGGAATACATCATGCTTCTACCAAAACATCAACACTCCCTCATAGCTAGGGAGGTATTATTCCATGACGTTCTCCTCTAGTAGTCCCAATCACACCCATCTATTTCACATGGCATGGACAATACTACCACCATAGTCTCATGACTATGTTTCAAGCATATAGTAGTCCTAATCACTGCACATATCCATTTCACCTGGCATGGGAAATACTAACACCATAGTCTCATGACTATGTTGTAAGTATCTATGATGTTTCTGCTCTCCTAGTAATCCCAATCACACCCATCCACTTCACATGGTATGGGAAAAACTACCACCATATCCCCATTCACACCTAGACACTTCACATGTCTTAGGATAGGCTACGCCATGGTCCCAATCACACCTAGCCACTTCACATGGTGTAGGAAATACCATGCTACAAGTCCCAATCACATCTAGCCAATTCACATGAAATAGGAAATACTTGTACCATGCTACTCATTACTCCCTCAATCACTTCACACGATTAATTTGGAAAACCCTTGGCCAAAGGGAGAGTATCTTCCTACTATAGGAGAAACATCGCAACTCCCTCTCAATGAGGGTGGACATTTTGCATCATGCTAAGCTTGTATTTGGAGTACTCGTACTTCACTCTAGACAGAGGTTTGGTGAGAATGTATGTTGTTTCCTCATCCATGGATATGTACTGGAGATCCATTTCTCATTTTTGCACCATGTCTCGAATTAAATGGTATTTGGATTTTCATGAAAGACTGGATTCTTTGAAATCTTTACACAACTTTGATTATCACAATATATCAAATTTGACTCTAACTCTACATCAAATAACCCTACAAGCAACTTCTGAAGCCACACTACTTCATGGATTTCAACATTGGATGCTATATATTCTACCTCTATTGTAATAAGGTCCACTGACATTTGTTTTCTTCTCAACCATGATATCATACCTGATCCAAAACTCAAGAAACATCTTGATGTGTTTTTCCTATCCACCACACTCCCGTCCTAGTCAAAGTTTGTATAACCTTGCAGTTTCACTTCACCGTATGAGACATATATGATTCCATATCCAAATGTACCATGAACGTACCTCAACACATGTTAAGCCCTAAATAATGGCACATTACCCATTAATTGGGGCCTATTACATTATTAATGTTATTTTATTTATGTCATGTTGGGTCCATTAGTTGTAATTGTACCTCCTAGTCTCCTATATATACCATGGATACCTTTTCATTTGGAATCATATTGTATTTGGAAATTTATGTGGTGTATAAGGAGGTTTCCCCCTAGAATAGGATTATTATCTAAAATTCTCTCTTTTTCAAGGTGTTGAGTACTTATTCTGAGGTTTTTGTATGCTATTTTGACATTTCGTTCTTAACATTTGGTATTAGGGCACAAGGTCTTGGGGTTTCGCTACTGCATCTAAGACACCTTGGAATTTTCTCTATAACTTTTTTATACAATGTCTTAGAAGGAAACCCTTGGATTATATTTATACAATGGATCAAGGTAAGTGGGGTTCAAATTTCATCTCGTGAGGCCTAATACTTTTTGAGATATAGCCTGTGTAATATAGGGTTATGGAATCATCTTGAATTTAGTCATCACGGAATTTTTGATATAAAATTTTTTTTGTGACTTCTCGGACCCTAAAACACATAAAGTATTCATATAAATTATCAAGTTATCTTTGATAAAAATTTCAGCATATGGGTCATCCTACGTTTGTAGATACACCATGTGTAAGATAGGGTATCTGACTAGTCATATTAACTAGTCTCAAACAGGTGTTCCGGGTAAAATAGTGACATCTTCTTCAGTGAGTATCCAAATTAAGTGAGACCAGTTGCATTGGATAGTGGACATTCTATAGTATTTTTATTTCAAGTTTTAGAATCAAATAGTAGACATTTTACTCTTGGCAGGCTTTACAAGTACGCTCTCTTGGAAGGGACAAAAATAAGCAAGGTGTGGGGAATTTACCATAACTTCCACTTGGCACATCCAATTTTGATAAGACCTATGGAATTGCATAGAAGACATATTAGAAAACTACAAAACGAAATTTTCATACCCATAAGGGACAAAATTTTGGAGATACAGCAGAAGAAAGATCATCTAGCAGAACCACCTTGAAATCAAGGTTTAAAAGTGATACTTGTCCAACATGCCACCAAAAAGGGAGTTTCTCCACCAAATAATCCTCTAGAAAGTCCTAATTGGACTCTTGATGAAGGTGAAGAAATTCATAGGAACATAAATGATTTACAGAAGAATACATTAACAAAATATGAACTACAAGGGATGATGGATTCAACTAAAGCTACATTGGAGGAAATAATGGATACTAAGATGGATGGTTTAAAATGGGAGATCATGTAAGGATTAAAAAATTTCCTAATAGAGAGGCCACCTAAAAGTGAAAATATATCCCATGAAATTCATGATGAGGACACAAGGAAGATTAATCAAGACTAGACAAACTCCAAATTTGGGTTGAAGATCAACCACTTCATATGGAGCAATTAGGTGATCTACATGATGTGCCACATACACAAAAGGTAAGAATTTCTTCTTTATATTTAGAACCCATTCAATTTTTTTGGTATCGATGTCTTTGTTCTCACAAATCACTTGTCACTTGGACAATTTTCATAGAAGAAATGATATCACACCATGACGATGCAAGGAGAAATACCGTCTTTATCAAATTGATAAATCTCAAGAAAAAGGGTTCAGTTGCGGAGCATATTGAGAAATTCCAAAGATTGAATATAAAAGTAATGGATATTCTAGATGAGCACCTGATTGATGTATTCATAGGAACTTTAAAGGATAGCATTCAACATGAGGTTCTCCTTTGAGAACCCAAATCATTGGAGAATTCATTAAAGGTGGCAATAAATGTTGAAAGTGAAAATATGGCTATGGCTACTAGAAGGACCACTCCTAACATATATCAATAGAATAATGTTCCTTATTCTAAAACACCTCAACCTACAAGGTTGACACCTCAACAATTGGAGTAAATAAAAGAAAAAGGTTTATTCTTTAATTTTGAAATCACGTACAGTAAGGGACATAAGTGTGGTGAGAAGAAATTACTCTACATAGATTGTGAAGAGGAAGAATAACAAGAACAAGAACAAGAATCATCTCAAGATGAAAACATAGAAGATATTTCTTCTAAATAGTTGACTCCCAGGATATCATGTAATGCATTGGCTAGAATTAGCACTCCTCAAACCCTCAAGATCGAAGGATATATCAAAAAGAAAAAGGTAATAGTCCTAATTAATTCTGGTAGTACTCATAATTTCATTCACTATAAATTAGCCAAATATCTCAATTTCTTTATATATCCAATGCCAAATTTCCAAGTAATGACTGCAAATGGAGGAACTATCAATTTTTTACGAAAATTCCATAATATCAATCTTACTATGGGGGAATATGTGATGTGTTAGCGCTCTCATTTTTCTTTTAGTTTGATTCGATCTTAGTCAAGTAATGGTTTATGTGTCAAAGCATGTGACGTCAGGTACCAAACAACAAAGGGGTCGAAGTCATCAAGTGGTCGGTTGGCCCTTGGATTCAGGAAGGGATGTCAGAGTCAAAACATGTGTAAATGGTATGAGTTTGTTCCCAAAGAGACGGGTCCTGTCAGAAAGGAGTTTTTTATGTGTCGAAGGTCAAGGCAAGTTGTTAATATAAGTTGTGTCAGCAGGTTAAAATGACCATGATCAGCTCATTATGAAGTCAAAGAGAACGAGAAATCATGATGCTCATATAATTTATTCTCTTCATCCCTTATCATATGTACTCTACACACCCCGAAGTGTACTCGTCGTGCGGATGTGCTATGGAAAATCTTTAGTTTTCTTCGAAACCTCCATTCACCATGAATTCAGTGTTCCCTGGCATGATTCCACCTCTCGCCCATTCTGTTATAAATTCTAGTTTTTTTGCATTCATTCTGTTCACCAGCCAATCTTATGCACTATTTTTAATTCTTCTTGCAAGCCCAAGTTGATCAATATTACTGCCTTGGGCCCATGCCAAATCCACTGCACCCAGAACAAATAAATGTTGCATCATGGAAACCTCCCAAAGAATAAGGAAGGGTGTGCAAAGTGGCAGAAGTGTTGTGCCCGAGCCCCAAAACTTGACATTGATCAACAAATATCTAAAGGTCATATCATCCTTTGAACAGTTTGGATGCATGCATTTTTGC
Organism: Picea sitchensis; assembly: GCA_010110895.2. Classification (NCBI taxonomy): domain Eukaryota; kingdom Viridiplantae; phylum Streptophyta; class Pinopsida; order Pinales; family Pinaceae; genus Picea; species Picea sitchensis. Next base: position 23,240 of record SNQJ01S0107011.1, on the reverse strand, counting down.
AGGAAAATCCAAGGATTCAATATGAGACTAGCTTATCAGTTTTGACGGGTTTCGTGTGGTGATTGCGGGTGCCACTTTCCAAGTAATAGAGGAAACTCTATTGAATGCAACAAAGATCCCTCTACATGGAGAAAGTTGGTTTAAAGGCATGCCCTTGGACGCATGGTGCTATGAATACTTCATCAAGCGAGACTGTTTAGGTGGAAAAGTCGAGACGGGTGTTTCAAGTAAATATTTTCAAGCTCCTTTTTGGAAACTCCTTGGAATAATTAGGAAATGTTTCACCTTTGTGGGGAGGTTTGACACAATACATCCACATCGAATTATATTGTTGATTCATTTCATAGGGAGGAGACCATTAAATCTACCCTTTTTCTTACATCATAACCTCCGAGAGATGGAAGACAGAGAACGAGCTGAAGTGGATCAGTTGAAAAGGAAACTATCTCATGTCTCGTTGATTAAATTATTACTATTTGAGGAGTTAAGGATATTGGGAAGTAACTGGGATTTGATTTTGCTCATAGCAGGCATCCCCAAGGATCCAAAGGGAGATTTCCCTCTACTCGAGGAAAGGGTAACATCACACCGCGTGGAGGATGAAGCAGGAAGAGTTTCACAGGAAGGAAATACATTGGAAGATCTGTCCCCCCAACAACAAATACCTTGGAGGAGGGGTAGGCCAAGAAAGAACAAGGAAGCTGGGGAAACCTGAGTCCTGAGCGAACTGCGTGTAAAGTCGATCGCTGAAGAGTTTCTCGTGCACGCCATTCTATAGGAACCTGTCAAAGGTGCAAGTCGAGAAAGTTGGAGTAGAATGAGGAGGAAATATGTCGAAGGAACAAATTTTCATGAGTCTTCTCAGTAATTGAAGCAAGCACAGCTCGCTATCGTCGAGATTTACCAGGAAAAGAGAGAATTGAGACAATAGTTAGCGATGAATACCCTCGAAGTCTTAGCATCACAAGGTCGAGAGGGAAACATGACATGGCTCAAGAAACATCTCAGGGAAGCATGAGATACAATCATACAACTACGTGAAGAATAGAGGATGTTAGAAGAAACGAATGTGAAACACTTCAGAGAATGTAAAGCGACCGGGGAGAAAGTTCGTGTGACTCTTTCCAGCGTGCAAAAGAATCTAAAAGGGAACACAATTCTGCAAAGGCAAGTGAGGAACCTGAAATGGAACAAATGGTCTCTCAGGAGAACACTCTGGGTATCAAAACTAGAGATGAGATCAAAAGCATGATTAACTGAGTTCATTCTTGCATTCCCAAATGTGGCACAGATTTTGACAAATTGAAGAAGGTGTCACCTTTTACCTAGTGTTGTCATTTTGGTAACAACTACGACAGTCTGTAATCACCCACCATGTGTGCACCCCAGAAAATGATCACGTGGTAGAAATCAAGGCCATTACAATAGATGGTGGGATTATGACAGAGCACTTGATCAATCTGACACCCTGTCAAACGATGGAAGTAACACATCACTCTCCCCACGACAAGATCTTGTTGATGATTGAATTGTCATGGAAAATACGAGAGGTTACGAATTGACTGAATAAAGTTGGTTTCTATTTCTGGAAACTATCATACAAAGAGTCATCTAACAATCAGTTGCCTAATTTCTAGGGATAGTATCTAGAAAGAAGGGAAGCCCAAGCGACATTCCCTCACCTATATATTTTATTAATTCAATGTAATTTAGGTTGGTTGGAAAGAATAGTGTAGACAGTGACTATTGAATGTAGCTTTGAGCTCAATCAAAATTTTACTGAAAAGGTCCTAAAGATTTGACGAAAAGATTCTAATTGTAGAAATTGGATGTATTGTTTCCTTTATTTGTGTATGTACTTCCTGTATTATTTTTATTCATATATATATATGTTTAAATCATAACATAATTTCCAATCTAGGATTCACCGCGCAGTGCTCTAGATTCGAGCCATTTAGACAAACAAAGTTTCCTCTAAGTTAACTTTGAATTCATCCTCAGCGGTGCTCCGAGTTGCTTCATGTGTTTTTTCCCCTCTCCACACACAACGATTTTAGACTGAATATTGTTGCTTACTTATCCTTTATCATCTCAAGTTCAGTCACTAAGTCATTTATTTCTATCATTTTCCTAAATCGACTACATAGCCCAAGGTCTTACTCTCTTTTGCCAATAGAACCAGAAATTATTGTCTGATGGTGTTAAATCTAGCCGACAATTTAAATCCATATCCTGTATAGAGACAAATTCTCCAGAGAGAGCCCTATCCAAGTCCGAAAGTCTAGTTTTGGGCCTCAAAGTTGGTTTGTAGGTTTCCTTTGTCATTCGTTTCTCAGCTGAATGAATTTTATAGAGCGCTAACATTCTGGTGTCATTGCTGGGGAAAAAATTGAATAAATTTTCCTTGGGAGAATGACTAAAGCTATAGTTTTGACCCCTGAGGGTAACAGTGGGAAAAACATATGTATTGGCTGAAACCTTTACGCTGGAGACTCTAGTAAAAAATACCAATACCATGTAGTAGTGCCATTCAAAAAACCTAGCTTCAAAGACCATTTATACCAGAGCCAATCCTGACCCTAACCCCATAAAGTGTGTGTATGATCCTGACATACTTCTGTGCAGTGTAAGGGAGAGGGCGCAAGACCCATTCTACTACCTAGACATAAATATGTCATTTCCCAAGGATGAAGCACAAAGCATTGATGACCTCCAGTTTGACGTCTTGTTCGGACAGACTTTGTTTAGGTCTAAATTAGAAACCATCTTAGACCATATAGTTTTTTATGAAGAGAGGTTTCGATCTCTAATCCTACAAGCTGTGAATCTCCCTCAGAACATCCCTCAAATCTAAAAACCCACTAGAGAAATGTCTTCCAGATTCACCTCCCTTGTGCTACCATCCCAACTGCATGATTTTCCCCAGAACTACAGTCAAAGGATCAAACTATACGACACTGAAGGAAACGCCTCGGCCCAGAAGCATTTAGACTAGTTCAATGATTTCGTTGACCTAGAAGAGGTCGACCATGTAGACAAAAAAATGAGGTTGTTCGCGCATATTTTTTCGAGGGACGTGAGGAAGTGGTTCAAATCCCTCCCAGCAGCAAGCATTCAAGACTTCATTACATTTGAAATGTCTTTCATCACTATATGGGGAGACAAAAAGAATCCTTTGCAGTTGTTGATGTAATACAACAATATGAAGAGAGTGTTGGAGGATATGGTGCAAGAGTTCTCAGCCCGATTCATGAAGTTTTACAACTCGATCCCCACAAAATTCCAGCCACCTACTGGGGCTGTGCAGTTGTCTTACACCGACTTTTGACAATGATTTCACCTTTTTGTTAAGGGAGGGAAGATCTGCAAATTTAGATTCCATGATGACTGACATGATCGAAGTCGAGGTAAACCTAATGGCATCGGGAAAGATAAAACAAAGTTTCAATAGATTCGAGAAGAAACCCCGAGGGGATGCGTAGCCATCGAATTCTCAACCTGTAGATGACAAGTTAGACCTGATGATGAAGATGATGAAGAAGCTAATGGAAAGGATGTCCATGGGAAAAAATCCCATTGTGCAGGAACAGCATGATCCCCAACCCAAGAATTATAACTTTAGAAGAGGTCTAATCCCACAGATCAAGCAGAGGGAATAGAGAGACCAATATGACCAGAAAATAAGGCCCCCATTCCAAAAAAATTATGTGGACGAATATTTTGATCAGATGTTTGAAGATCAAATGCACTGCTGCGACGACAAAGACATGTGGGTGTTTTTTACAAAGGGGGAACATGATCATTACATGAGAGAAAAAAATGATATTATGTTGGATATGGATGATGTGTTGTCTTAGGAAATGGAATAATTTAGGAAAGGTTATCACAACGCTATCATGTAGTTCCAAAAGAAATACAATCTCAGGAGAAAAAAGGCCCTTGCAGAGTCTTAGTAGCCAAATCTCATGAGGGATCCCCAACAGACAAATCCCATAAGAAAGGATCTGGAAGATATCCCTTCCATAATTCAAATGAGATTAAAAAACCCGACCAAGGATGTGATGGAAAAGACGAAGTCAAAGGAGGAAGTTCTCAGGAAAGTGATAGAAACGGGTTGGGAGACATGTGCCAAAGAGGTAGAAAAGGTCTCTCCCCCTTTTAACTTTGAGAATGAAATGGACAATATTAAAATCTATGTCCCTTTCAAAAAAATCATCAAGAAAGGGGAATATTGGGATCAGATTATTAAAATACTAAAGATGGGAGGAAATTTAGACACTTTGAACATCTAAGATGATCACCTTGCCATTTTGTTCGGTCCATGCGTAGAGGAGACGGGAAATAATAAGGACATTCCATCATTTTATGTCAGTCTCAAGGTCCATGACATGACCCTACATAATGACATGTTGGATTCGGGTGCGTCGCACAATCTCATGCCCAAAATGATCACGAATGAGTTGGGTTTGGACATCACCAGGCTCTATAAGGATCTTTTTTCTTTCGATTCAAGGAAAGTAAAATTTTTTGGTCTGATCAAAGATTTGGCTGTGTCGTTGGCCCAAATCCCCTCTAAAAATATTGTTATGGATGTGGCCATGGCCAATATACCCCCCAAATTTCGCATGCTATTATCCAAGTCATGGGCCGCAAAGCTGAAGAGAACTCTGCAGATGGACATGTCGTACACCACAATTCCTATCTTCGGCCAAGAGAGCCAGTTATATAGAGAAGTACTACTGAAATACATAGTGAGAAGTAAGACGCAGTCGAATAACCACCCCATCTACTCTCTCGATACTGACATTGTTTCTTCCATTTTTTACAATGACCTGAGTTTTGAAGAGGAAGAACCAACAATTGTCATGATCGTCAGTGAAAAAATTGCGCGACGTGCAACAGAGTGCACAGATTCGAGGAACTGCATGGAAAATGAGATATGGAACATGAGTTTCGATGGAGCCGTCAAAAAGGAAGGAGAAAGGGTCGGTGTGTGGATATGTCCTCCTAGGGTAGGCAAAAAACTCCACGCATACAAGCTCACTTTCGACTGTACAAATAACATAGTTGAGTTTGAGGCACTAGTTTTAGGCCTGAAAGTTTTGAAAGAATTTAGCACAAAGAGGATATTGGTTCATGGAGACTTCGATATTGTGATAAAACAAGTGAAAGGCATATATCAATCTAAGAACCCCATGCTCAGAGCATACAAAAACCTAGTACTGGACCTCCTCAAAGAATTCTCGGAGTACAATTTATTAGGGATCCCGAGGGAACAGAATCAGATTGTGGATGCCTTGGCCACCTCAGCCTCAGTTTTTAAAATTCCCATTTTTCCAAATAAAAATTACGAGATTGAAGTCAAACACAGTCCGGCGGTGCCCGATAATATCAAGTATTGGAAGGTGTTTGAGGACAAAAAACAGGTGGAAAGGTTTCTCCAGATGAGCAATGAGTTTGCTAATATTAACATTGATGATGAATGTTGTTGAGACAAACATGAAAGAGAATATGTGTGCAGTAACGATGGCCCTTTACAGAACCAGATAGCTGGGAGGGACATAATATAGCTAAAGAACAATATCATCCCAAAGGGACTAGTTTCGTTTGAAAATTTCTTTGATGAAAATGATCTGACCAGAAACCCCAAGATCACTACAAATGATGAAGATGTTGAAAATTGTAACATCGGGACCTAGGAGAATCCAAATATGATAAAATTATCAAAGACGCTCAATCTGGAGGTCAAGAAGGACTCTATCAAACTCATGAAATATTTTCCCGATGTTTTTTCCTGGAGATATGATGACTTGAAAGTACACGACACTAAAGTGATTCAACATGTCATTCCTCTCAAAGAATACCAAAAGCCTTTCAAACAAAATCTTAGACGAATAAATCCCCTGCTGCTGCCACTAATCAAGGAGGTAAAGAAACTTTTCAAAGCCAAAATTATCGTTTCTTTAAGGTTTTCAAAACAAGTGGCCAACTTAGTGCCTATGAGAAAAAATAGCGGCGAAATAAGACTTTGTGTAATTTTCATAACTTGAACAAAGTATCCCTCAAAGACAACTACCCACTCCCTAAAATGGAAAATATTCTGCAAAAGGTAGTAGGGTCCCAGAAGATGTCCATGCTGGACAGTTTTTCAGGTTACAATTAGATTATGGTACACCCGGATGATAGGGAAAAGATGGCCTTTACGATACCATGGAGGACTTTTATGTATGATAAGATGCTTTTCATCCTGATGAATATCAGAGCTACCTTTTAGAGGGAAATGGACATAGATTTTACTGATGAAAAGAAAAATTTTATCATGATCTATCTGTATGACATTATAGTGTAGTCTGACTTCGACGAACAACACCTCGGGCATTTGAAGAGGGTCTTCCAGAAATGGAGGAGATTCGGCATATAGTTGAACCCAAAAAAGTCACATTTCGGGATGCAAGATGGGAAGTTGTTGGGACACATCATCTCGAAGGAGGGTATAAAGATAGACCCCAACAAGGTTGAAGGAATCCTGAAAATCATCGCTCCGCGCAACAAAAAGGAGGTGTAGTCCTTCTTGGGAAAGGTAAATTTCTTGAGAATATTCATCCCAAACCTGGCAGAAATCATAAAACATATCACCTGTATGCTCAGGAAGGGGAATTATATCAAATAGAACCCCGAAGCCAGGAAATCATTTGAATATATCAAGATAGCATTGACTAAAGCTCTTGTGTTGGCCAACCCAGACTTCACAGAGGACTTCAGTTTGTTCTCGTTCGTCTCAGAGCATATAATTGATGGCATGTTGTTATAGAAAGATGATAAAAAAATTGAGAAGCCTATAGCCTATTTCAGTAGGATGTTGAGGGATTCCCCACTAAGGTACGACATTATGGAGAAAAAATCATATGCCTTAGTAATATCCCTAAAGGAGTTCAAAACTTACATATTATACTCTCACGTTATTGCTTACATGACCAATAACTCAGTCAAGGATATCCTGACTCAGCCTGACCCTGAGGGAAGAAGGGGTAAGTGGATAGCGACCATGCTGGAATACGACCTCGAAATCAAGCCCACAAATATGATTAAGGGTTAGGGCCTCATGAAGCTAATGGTACAATCAAACTGTGACGTGCTGGGAATCAACTTCATTGTTGATCTATTAGAGAATCCTGAGGAGGAAACAACCGCACAGGTGTCTCAGAAGTTCATTGATTCACCATGGTATATGGACATCATCTAAGTGTTAAGGAATCTGCAAGCCCCTCTGGGTTTAAGTAAGACCAAGGCCAGATTATTAAAGCTCAAAGTTGTCAGGTTCTGCATCTTGGATAACTCACTATATTGGAAAGATTCGGGAGGGATATTGTTGAGTTGTATGCTGGAAGATGATTCGAAATGAGCCATCAGGGAATTTCACAAAGGAGACTGTGGAGGACATCACTACTGGAAAACCACCATGCATAAAATCCTAAGATTGGGTTACTATTGACCTAACATCTTCACAGATGTATACAAAGAAGTTTCCACTTGCCACGAGTGTCATATTTTCGATGGAAGGAGAAATTTGCAACCCCTGCCGCTGATACCAATAGGTCGAAGCATCGTTCATGCAATGGGTCTTGTAATTTATAGGGGATATCCATCTGCCATCCTCGGTGTAGCACATATGGATACTCACGGCCATGGATTACTTCATGAAATGGATAGAAGCAATTCCAATAAAGAAAGCTACTGACACAATCATCATTCAATTTCGGGAGACAAACATCCTGTCGAGATTGGGATTCCCTATCAATATCATAACAGATAATGTAGACGCATTTAAGTCCAATAATATGGAGAAGTTTTTTCAGGGTTAAAATATAACCTTGGGAAATTCTATAGCATATTACCCACATGGAAATGGGTTAGTGGAATCGTCAAATAAATGTTTGACCAGGACCATCAAAGGATCCTACAAGACAATAAGAAGGCCTGGCATAAAAATCTCATTTATGTTTTATGGGAGGATAGGGTCACTACCAAGAATTCCATCTCTACGCCACCATTCTAGATCGTATACAGAGCGGATGCAGTTTTCCCCACCTCACTGGGGTTGTTTGTCAGGAATTTGCTGCAAGAACAAGAAGTTGAGCTAGATGACATGCATAGAAGGATAAATCAGCTAATCCACATGCAGCAGATGAGGGAGAAGGTGTACAATTAATCACAACTTCACCAGGAGAGGATGAAGAAAACCTTCAACAAGCACTCTAAGCAGGAGGAATTTCATATGGGGGATATGGTGATGAAGTGGGACACAAGGAACGAAGATAAAGGAAATCACGAAAAATTTGATAATCTTTCGACAGGTCCATTTAGAATTAGTGCATATCGCGAGAACAACAATTATTTTTTGGAAGAGATAAATGGAGAGTGCATTGGTTGGGGTCCTGTAAACGGTAGGTTCCTAAAACACTATCTGGTGCAATAATGTCTGTTTAAGTCACACATCATTGTAAATAGTCATTTTTTTTTTTTCAAAGGAAGCATTTCAAGTTAGTGTATCAGCAGAAAATTGAAGCCTGAAGTAAAGGCCCTGATTTTATGTTGGGCCTGGTTGAAACCGTGTCAATAAGTTTTAGGTTGTGTTTTCTGTTTTCTGTTTTTCAGTGTCTAGAAATCGAATAAGGACCAATGGTCATGCACCTGGTCCAGTGTTCTTTTCTACCTCACTGGGAGGATAGCATCCTCGTTGGAGCGAGTTGTTAGCGCCATCATTTTTCTTTTAGTTAGAGTCGGTCTTAGTTGATTCATGGTTTGTGTGTCAAATCATGTGAGTTCAGGTACCAAACAACAAAGGGGTCAAAGTCAACAGGTGGTCAGTTGGCCCATGGAGTCAGGAAGGGATGTCAGAGTCAAAACATGTGTAAATGGTATGAGTCTATTCCCAAAGAGTTGGGTCTTGTCAGAAAGGAATGTTTTATTTGCCGAAGGTCAAGGCAAGTTGTTAATAGAAGTCACATCGGCGAGTGAAAATGACCATCATCAACTCATTATGAAGTTAGAGAGAACGACAAATCATGGCGCTCATATCAAGTATGCTTTGTATCCCTTATGAGTTGTATTCTACACAACCCGAAGTGTACTTGTCGCGTGGATGTGCTACAGAAAATATTCAGTTTTCTTTGAAACCTCCAGTCACCATGAATTCAGTGTTCCCTAGAATGGTTCCACCTCTCTCCCATTCTATTATAAATTTTGGTTGTTCTTCATGCATTATGTTCACCATCCAAGCGTATGCATTGTTTGTAATTCTTCTTGCAATCCCAAGTTGATCAAGATTACTGCCTTGGGCCCATGCCAAATCCACTACGCACGGAACAAATACGCGTTGCATCATGGAAACCTCCCAAAGAATAAGGAAAGGCACATGAAGTGGTAGAAGTGTTGGGCACAAGCCCCAAAACTTGACATTGATCAACGAATATATGAAGGTCAAAGCGTCTTTTGAATAGTTTGGATGCATGGATTTTTGCAGGAAAATCCAAGGATTCAATATGAGATTAGATGAGCCGTTTGCACTAAGTTTCAATGGGTTTTATGCGGTGATTACGGGTGTCACTTTCCAGGTAATAGGGGAAACTTTGTCGACCGCAAAAGATATCCCTCTACCTGGAAAAAAGGTGGTTTAAAGTAATGCTCTTGGACTCGCGATGCTATGAAGACTTCATCAAGTGAGACTGTTTAGGTGGAAAGGTCGAGACGGGAATTCCCAGTAGATATTTGTAGGAAAATTTTCAGAAACTCCTTGGAGTAATTAGGAAATATTTCACCTGTGAAGGGAGGTTTGACAAAATACATTCACATCACATTATATTGTTGATGCATTTCATAGGGAGGAGACTATTAAATATACCCTTTTTCTTACACCAGAACCTCTAAGATATGGCAGACAGTGCCCGAGCTAAAGTGGATCAACCGAAAAGGAAACTATGTCATGTCTTGTTTATTAAATTGTTGGTAGTTGAGGAGTTAAGGCAATTGGGAAGAAATTGGGATTCATTTTTTCTCACAGCAGGCATCCCCAAGGATCCAAAGGGATATTTCCCTCTATTCGGGGAAAGGGTAACATCACATCACACAGAGGTTGAAGCAGGTAGAGCTACGTAGGAAGGAAATACGTTGGAAGCCCTGTCCCCCCAACAACAAATACCCCAGAGGATGGGCAAGCCAAGGAATAACAAGGACGTTGGGGAAACCCAATTCCCAAAAGAATTGTGCATAAATTCAGTCGCTGAAGAGTTTCTCATGCGCACCATTCGGTTGGAAATTGTCAAAGGTACAAGTCGAGAAAGATGGAGTAGAAAAAGGAGGACAGATGTCGAAGGGACAAATGTTCGTGAGTCATCTCAGTAGTTCAAGCAAGTGCATCTCGCTATCATCGAGCTTTACCAGGAAAATAGAGAATTGAGACAACAGTTAGTGGCGAAGACCCTCCAAGTGTCAACATCACAAGGCTACGAGGGAAACATGGCATGGCTCAAGAGAAAGCTTAGGGAAGCGAAATATACAATCATATAGTTGCGCGAAGCACAGAGGATGTCATAAGAAAGGAATGTGAAACACTTCAGAGAATGTGAAGTCTTTGGGGAGAAAGTCTGGGCGGCTCTTTCCAGTGTGCAGAAGAAGCAGAAAGGGAAAATGGTTCTGCAAAGGCAAGTGAGGAACCTGAAATGGCGTAACTAGTCTCTCAGGAGAATGCTATGGGTATCAAAACTACAGAGGAGATCAGAAGCATGATTAATTGAGTTCATTCTTTCATTCTCAAACGTGGTGTGGATTTTGACATTTTGAAGAAGGTGTCACCTTTTACCTGGTGTTGTCATTTTGGTAACAACTGTGGTGGTCTGCAATCAGTTACTACGTGCACACCCCAGCAAATGATCACATGACAGAAATCAAGGCCAATACAATAGATGGTGGGAGTCTGACAGAGCACTTGATCATCCTGACACCATGTCAAACAATGGTAGCGACACATCACTCTCGACGAGATCTTGTTGATGACCGAACCGTCGTGGAAAAGATGAGTGGTTATGATGTGACTGAATACAGATGGTTTCTATTTCTGGAAATCGTCATACAAAGAGTCATCTAACAGTCAGTTGCCTAATTTCTATGGATAGTAGCTAGAAAGTAGGGCAACCCAAGTGGCGCACCCTCGCCTATATATTTTATCTTTTCAATGTAAGTTAGGTTGGTTGACAAGAATAGTGCATACAGTGACTATTGAATGTATCTTTGAGCTCGATCAAAATTTAATGTAAAGTTCTTGAAGCTTTGACAAAAAGATTCTAATTTTAGCAGTTGGATGTATTGTTTCCTTTCTTTGCATATGCACTTCCTGTATTCTTTTTATCCATATCTATTTATGTCTGAATCAGAAAATAATTTTGAATCTAGGATTCACCGCACAACACTTTAGATTCGCGCCATTTAGACAAAACGTGTTTCCTCTAAGTTCACTCTAAATTCATCCTCAGCGGTGCTCCGAGTTGCTTCATGTGTTTTTTCCCCTCGCCACACACAACGATTTTAGACTGAATATTGTTGCTTACTTGGCCTTTATCCTCTCAAGTTTAGTCACTAAGTCATTTTTTTTCTATCCTTTTCTTAAATCGACTCCATATCCCAAGGTCTTACTCTCTTTCACCAATAGAACCAAAAATTATTTTTTGAAGGTGTTAAATCTAACTGGTATTTTAAAGCCATATCCTATGCAAAGACGAAGTCTCCAGAGAGAGCCCTCTCTAGGTCCAAAAGGCTAGTTTTAGGCCTCAAAGTTGGTTTGTAGGTTTCCTCTGTCATTCATTTCTCAATGGAATGAAGTTTATGGAGTGCTAGCATAATGAATATACCAATTATTGTTATACCCATGGGTGGTGCTAATGTCATACTAGGAGTCTAATGGTTACAATCATTGGGAACAGTGGATTTTAATTTTCAAGAACTTTTCATGAAATTTTCATTGGAGGGAAAGGAAATTGAGTTAAACAGTATCACAGGGAAACCCAATAAGGTGATAATCTCTAATGGTATGACAAAATTATTGAAAAAGGGGCATCATGGTGTAATTGTACAACTATGCTCACTATATGTTCAAATATCAAAGCCATCTATTCTTCTAGATATCCAAGGGATCATTGATAAGCATTCTAAAGTATTTGAAGATATTCCCAAAGATATTACACCCACTCAAAATCATGATCATGTTTTTCACCTAATTCCTGGGAGTGTCCCTCCTAACATCAGGCCTTATAGATACCCTTATGCCCAAAAGAGTGAAATTAAGCATATGGTTTAAGAAATGTTTGAGGCTGGCATTATTAGACCTATCCAAAGTTATTACTCTACACCAATGGTAATGGTACTCAAGAAAGAGGGCTCATGGTGTATGTGTGCAGATTATAGAGATCTCAATAAGATCACTATTAAAGATAAGTTCCCCATTCCCATCATTGATGAATTGTGAGATGAACTACATGGAGAAATATATTTCACAAAGTTGTATATTCATTCAGGGTCATCGTATTAGAATGAAGGAAGAAGATATCCCAAAAACAACATTTTGAAATCATGAAGGCCATTATGAATTTTCGGTCATGCCTTTTGGTATTATGAATGCACCTTCCACATTCCAAGGGTTGATGAATTCCATTTTCAATCCCCTCCTTCGAAAATTTGTGTTAGTATTTTTTGATGATATATTAATCTATGGCAAGTCTTTGGAGGATCATGTTCGACATTTGAAAATTTGCTACAACTACTAAAGGAGAAACAACTATATGCCAAACCATCCAAATGTTTCTTTTGGGTGAAGGAGGTAGAGTATTTGGGTCATCGTGTATCTCATGAAGGTGTCAAGGTAGACCCTAACAAGATTAATGCCATGATGGACTGGTTGATTCCCAAAACATTGAAGAATCTTAGGATTTTTTAGTTTGACAGGTTAATACGACAAGTTTGTTCAGAACTATGGAAGAATAGTAGCACCTTTAACAAAATTAACTAAGAAGGATGCATTTTCATGGACTCTAGAGGAAATTCAATATTTTGAAACACTTAAAGAGGTGATGTGCAAATATCCTATCTTGACCACACCAAACTTCACAAAAACATTTATTATGGAATTTGATGCCTAGAGAAATGGCATTGGTGTTGTTTTAATGTAAGAAGGAAGGATCCTTTCTTTTTAAAGTCGGCCACTCAAAGGAAAGGACTTACACAAACCCATTTATGAGAAGGAAATGATGTAAATACTACATGAATTGAAGAAATGGCACCCTTAGCTAATAGGTAGGCACTTCAAGGTCAAAACAGATCATGATAGTCTTAAATACTTCTTGGAACAGAGACTATCTTCATAATAACAACAAAAATGGGTGACCAAGATGTTGGGCTATGATTTTGAAATCATCTACAAAAAAGGGAAGCAAAATGTTGTGGCATATGCACTCTCAAGAAAGGATAAATATATTGAGGCCTTTCTTTGTGTTATCTCGATCATGCAACCCAATTGGATAATAGAAGCAAGGGATGAATGGAAGGATGAAGAAAACGAGTGGACTCTGATTCAAAGGTTACAGCAAGATTCCAGTGGATGAGATACATTTACATGGGAAAATGATTCACTATGGTACAAATATCACTTATATTTATTTAAGAACTCCCAACTCAAACAAAAGGTACTCTTGGAATTGCACACCTCTCTGGTAGGATGACACTCAGGATTTTTGAAAACCTGCCATAGGGTCAAGAAGGAATTTTTTTGGGATGGCCTTAAAACTAATGTTCAAAGGTTTGTGGCAGAATGTTTGGTTTTCCAACAAAATAATGTGGAAACAATTAAGACCCCAAGTATTTACAACCATTAGCTATCCCAATTCAGTGTTGGGAGGAGGCTTCCATGGATTTCATCACAGGGTTATCAAAGTCTGAAGGAAAGAGTGTCATCATGGTGATTTTTGATAGACTGACCAAGTATGCACACTTTTTTGCACTCTCTCATCCTTTCAAAGCCAGTACAATTACCACCCTGTTTATGGAGAAATTTCAAAAGCTACATGGAAGCCCAAAGATTATTGTAAGTGATAGAGATCCCGTCTTCACTAGATATTTTTGGACATAATTAGTTTCTTGTTTGGGTACTCAATTGGCTCATAGCTCATCTTATCATCCTCAATCTGATGGAAAAAATGAGATAGTGAACAAATGTATGGAAGGTTACCTTTTTTGCTTTGTATCTGATAAGTAAACACAATGGTTCAAATGGTTACCCTTGGCATAATGGTGGTATAACACTCCCTTTCATATTGCAACAAAAATGACACCATTTATGGCACTCTATGGATATCACCCACCTTCCATCACTTCTTCTCTAAAATAAAATTCTAAGTTTCAAGAGTGGAAGATCATATCGAGCATCAACAACGACTTCTCCAACTCTTAAAGGAAAACCTGACCATGGCACAAAATTACATGAAACAACAAGCAGATCAACATCGTAGTGAAAGAAGTTTTGAAGTAGGGGATTGGTTATTTTTAAGACTACAACAATACAAACATATGTCCCTCAAGCAAGCTAAGAAGGATAATAAATTATCACCAAAGTACTGTGGCCCTTATAAGTTGTTGTAGAAGATTAGTACTATGTCATACAAATTGGAGTTTCCTACATCTTCATGAGTACACCCAGTTTTCCATGTTTCATGCTCAAAGAAGATTATAGGTGATAAGATCCCAGTTTAAACTATATTTCCAGAACTTGATGAGGAAGGAAAAAACATATTGGAGCCCGAAGCTATCACTGACATAAGAATTCGCCCGCTAAGGAATAGATCCATTTTAGAGTATCTCATTAAGTGGAGGAAACTACCTGCTAAATATTCCACTTTGGAAGATGATTCTTTTATACATAAGCATCCAAAATTACTCAAGTGTTGCGGACAACAGTTATTTGAAGTGGAGGGGCATATTAAGCCCTAAATAGCAGCACATTACCCCTTAATTAGGAATCATATTGGAATCATATTGTATTTGGAGATTTATGTGGTGTATAAGGAGGTTTCCCCATTGAAGAGGTTTATTATTTAAAATTCTCTCTTTTTCAAGGCATTGAGTACTTATTTTGAGGTTTTTTAAAGCTATTTTGATATTTGGTTCTTAACACATTCTTTGTTTCTACCAAATGTACATGTTTAGGTTCAACCATGTATTGACTCAAATTGTTTACTACAAAGCATATATTTGGTTTGGTGTTAACCAATTACATCAAGGATCTGATCAATTGTTTATACATTGTGGGATCAACCAAATTTAAAGATGAATCACTCATGAGATTCATATTTGTAACCATAGGTGTGGCCATGGACTTGCAGTCCATCATCCTGAATGTTTTCAATATCTCAACTATATACTCCCTTGACTAAGGAATATCTCATCTGGTCTTTGCCACACGTCTAATCCTAATAAATAGTGCATCAAACCCAGATCCTTCATTTTGAACTCTGAAGTGAGCTCCCTCTTGCACCCATCTATGAGCTTCTCATCCCTTGTAAGAAATAGGTCATCCACATATAGTACCAATATCAAGGGGAAACCATATTCAACCTTGTAATAAAGGTTTTGATCTGCATCACTCTTGGTAAACCCCAATGTCATCAAATAATTGTATATTATGGCATACCATGCCCTGGGTGCTTGCTTAAGCCCATACAAATATTTCTTCAATTTTCAAACATGGGTCTCCTTCCCATTGATTACAAAACCTTGTGGTTTCTCTATGTACACTTATTCTTCAATTATAGCATTCAAGAAGGTAGTCTTGACATCCATCTGGTGTAATTTTCATCCAATAATAGAAGCAATAGAAATAATAAATCTAATGGAAATGTACCTTTCTACTGGAGAAAATGTCTCATCATAATATTCTCCCTCTTTTTGGGAGAATCCTCTAGCCACAAATGTCGCTTTTTACTTCTCTATGCTTCCATATGCATCATGCTTGATATTGTATATCCACTTAGAAGTCACCACTGAATTCCCTTCTAGTCTTGGAACCACTTCCTACACATCATTATTCATGATGGATTGGTACTCTTCCATCATAGAATCCTTCCAAAATTGTTGCTTTGAAGCTTCCTCATAAGTGGAAGGTTTTGAATCAATGATCTTACTCATCAGCACCACATAGATGGAAAATTTGTGTGGTCTCTTTCTCTCTCTCAAAGAGCCTCTGGGAGATGCATGTCCTTCAGCTTCCTGCAAAGTGTCCCAGAGCCATGTTGGTCTCTTCTCGGTAACTGTAACTTCTTTGGATGGATCTACAGGTATCTCTAGCTCTACTGTCTCATTTTGATCTTCTAGAATATGTTCTTTTGGAGTTGAGTCAATAATTACTACATCCCTTGGAGCCTCTTTCTCCTCTCGGTCCTCATCCATGTGAGACTCTCTAGATTTTTCGGAAGGTTTCTTCTTCATCAATGGTGACATCCCTACTAATATCAATCTATCTCTATCCAGGGATGTATATTCTATACGCCTTCAAATTATCACTGTATCCTATGAAGGTTCCCTTCTTTCCTGGAGGCTCTAGCTTCATTCTCTTTTCCTTGGGAACATGTATGTACATTGGGCATCCAAATATCCTCAAGTGGCTGACTTCTGGTTTATTTCTGGTGAATACTTCTTTTGGTGTCTTCTTCCCCAATATCTTATGAATAATTATGTTCTGTACATATATGGTTGTATTAGATGATTCTTCCCAAAGATCCATGGGTAATTTATGGTCATGGATCAATGCTTTAGCTACTTCTATAATTGATCTATTATTCTCTCTGCAACCCCATTTGGGGAGTTTTGATCTCCCTCTTGATCCCTACTTCTCTGCAAAAGTGTTTGAATTAATTTGAGGTGTATTCACCTCCATTATATAAGCTCAATACTTTAATATTTCTTCCAAAGAGATTTTCTTCTAAAGCCTTGAATTCTTGAAACTTATTGAAAACTTCATCTTTTTCTTTCAAGAAATAGATCCATGTTTTACGTGAGTAATCATCAATAAAAATGACATAGTACAAAAAGTTACCTCAAGATGGTACCATCATTTTTACACATACATATGAATGTATGATTTCCAAGATCCCCTTGGATATGTTGTCACTTCTTGCAAAAATTCCATTGGCATTCTTTCGAAGTGTGCATCCTTTACATACTCCATCATTCTCTACCTACATATCTGGTAGACATGTAACCATCCTACTCAAAACTGGTAAATCTCTATAGTTTAGGTGATAAAGTCTTCAGTGTCATAGCTCATTAGAGCTAACATTGTTTTGTACAAGGGCTTGTTTTGGGTGTCCCTTTAATTTATACAATCCTCCTTCTCGAACACCAATCATAGTAGTTGAATCAATACTTAAACCCCTAAGCCATAGGAGGACTTGGCCATCAAAAAAATATACTTTGAAGCCTTGATCTTCTAAAGAATAAATAGAAAGAATATTCTTCTTTAAACCTTGTACAAACAATACATATTTTATTCAAATAGAGTTACCTAAATCAAGATGGTAGGAGGCTTCTCCTACTCCTTTTACTACATGCCTGGAATCATCCCCAACTTCCACCTAAAGGGATGGACTATTTTCTGTCAATTTTGTAAGAGAACTTATGTGGTTGGAATCACCAATGTCCACTAGCCAAATATCACTTCCTTGAATGATGCTACCTTTGAGAGATTAGACAAAGACATACTCTTCATATTTTGTTTCCTTTGTCTTCTTATGAGATGTGGACTCCTCCATATATGTTGCATGTGCATGTTGTTTTCCCTTTCCTTTCCTTTTAGGACACTAATAAGTAAAGTGTCCCAACTTCTGACAGTTGAAACATCTAATCTTAGACACATCCTTCTTGTGATCTGGAACCGACCTTCTATTTTTCTTTGAACTGGTGTTTATTATTTCTTTCATTTTCTTCACATGAGCAGCAAGAGCTTGATTCTCTTCATCATTTGATCCGGAATATTTTCATCGAAGTAACTTATAAAGAATTGTGTTAAATGAGCATAAACAAAAATGCACCATTAAAGAAGGAAAAGCTCAATAATGAAGAGACATAAGAATCATATATGAACACAAAAACTTGATAACAGAGTTCTTCCCTGGTGGACTACATCTCCAGGTCCTGCTCTCAAATGGTAGGACTTTTTATTAACTCAACAAAAGAATTTGGCAAAATACATAAGTATACCTCATTATGGAATTAAGTTGCAGAAGCCTTGGTCAGATCAAAAAATAGACAACACCATTAAATTTGTGGTGTCGAATTACCCAAAAATGACTGTCTCCATGCCTCAATTTGACTCTGGCACTCCCAGGCTCTTGAGAAATCTCATCTCGATTTTCATGCCTACACCTTGCATTTAATTCTCTATACTGCATCTCGGTTTTCATTCCCAACTTTACTATCGCCTGCCCCCCCTTCCTTCGTCCATGGGTAGACTCAGTTTATAAACAAAAAGTTGGGCAAACTACACAATGTAGTCCATTGGCCCAATGGTGGTTGATGCTATAATTAAGGTGCTTGTATAGGGGGAGGTCTCAGGGTTGAGCCCGCGGACCTCCCCTTTTGGGCTATAGTTATAACATATACATAGATGTGGAATGGAACTTCACCAACTTTGGAGTGAGGTTTATATTTGTTAGATTGTACGGTTTGGCTACCATATCTAGGAGGGCTCCGCTAGATTTGGCGGGCCCACCTATTTTTTATTTTTGAAATTTGGTTTTCAGGCCCTCATTGGGCATTTTCCTACTACCACATGGTAGCCCGTGACTGAGCCACATGGAAGCCAACCATTGGGCCACACCAACCACCTACAAAGTCACCTACCACATCACCTTCCACATCATCCTACCATGTCATCCTTTCCATGTCACCATATGGTCTGCCACGTGCTTGTACAGTCTTCCATGTGACACTTTTTCATTGGTATATGGATTGACCCAAAAATGCTAAAAATGAGTGACATGTGGCATCCTATGGTGCTTCCACGTTAGTATTCCACGTGTCACCTTCTTCATGTGCCAAATACACTATATGGATGTTGATGTCATATGTACTGATGTGGACGTCAGTAGTACGGATGCTGACTCATCCCCTATTGACTAGGCTAGGTTGACCAAAACTTTGACTGCAAATATATTTCAATCCATAACTCTATTTGATGAGCCATTTACATCATCAGAAATCTTGCGACATGCTTTTCGTGATGATTCCAATATCACTGAGTTTTGAGGACTTTGATTTTTTTCCCTTTTTTTGTCTACTAAGTCCATTCTGAGCTTCCTGAGTTGCTTCTGCAAATTCTGAGTTGTCCTTAGTTTTCTATGGATCCTTTTTGTATCATGCCTTCCCATTGAGAGATTTTTGGACCACCAAAATATTTCATCAATCAACATATAAGTGAGGGAAGAGTTTCCTCACCTTGTCCTTCTCAATCCACTTTTCCTTCCTTGGATGTGTGCCATTTAATCCTACTCGAAGATAATCAACATCATCCCTACGTGAAGTCCTTGTCCTTTTTTCCAGGATGATATCTTCCTTTAACTCATCCAAGTACTCAGGAGAAAATTCATCAAATAAAGGTATTGAAACTTCCTCATCCTGATCCATGATAATGGGAGGCTCAAAAAGCTTCAATTTCTCTACATTTACAACTGAGTCGATCTGCATATAAGGTGGAATATCTAGACGAAAATAATTGGTACCTCTTTTCTCCAAAATAGTGAAGGGTCCATAATGAATGGGCTTGAGTTTCTCGGCTTCACCCTTCAATATTTCCTTGTTGATGTGGAGCCATACCTAGTCTCCAACCTAGAACTGATGATCAACCCTATGTTTTTCATGTTGATCTTTATATTGTGCTTTACTTTTCTCCAAATGGTCCCTCACTTATTGGTGTACTTGTTGGATCCTTTGGATGAAATTGCATATTCTGTATTCATTTATTTCTTCATTTGAATCAGCATCTCCCCCATACATCAAGTCTAAAGGAACTTTAGGTAAATACCCAAAAAATGTCTCAAAAGGTGAAAACTAAGTGGAGGGATGTAAGGCTTGGTTGTAAGCATGCTATACACAGGGTATTTATTCATCCCATAACTTGGGATGCTTGCTGCAATAGCCTCGAAGCAAAGGTACCATTGTTCGGTTAACAACCTCTGTCTGTCCATCGGTCTATGGATGGAAAGCAGTGCTCCTCTTCAACTTGGTGTCCATCATCCTCCACAAGCTTGTCCAAAAATCCCCAAGAAATTGAGTATCTCAATCCGAGATAATGGATGTGGGTAACCCAAAGTGAACCCAAACATACTGAAAGAAGAGATTAACTGTCTGCTCAGTAGTGATCTTCTTTAGACATGGAATTAAGATACACATCTTGTTGAACCTATCCACTACAACATATAAATAGTCATGACCCCTTTTCGACATTGGTAAACCCCCTACAAAATCCATGGAGATACTTTCCCATGGATGGGATGGAACAACAAGTGGTGAGTATAGCCCTAGTTTTCTATTAGTGGGCTTACAAGTAGAACACATCACACACCCCTTTACATATTTAGTTACAATTTATTTCATCTGAGGCCAGTAACAAAACCTCTGCAAATGAGCCATAGTTTTTTCTACCCCAAAATTCCCAGACACAAGATAAGTGTGAGCTTCTCGTATTACATAGAATCATTCGCTTGTAGGAATACCTAGCTTTCCAATATGGTAGAGTAGTTTTCCATGCAGACAATAGTTCTCTACTTGTGCACCATGGGTTAGCTTCTCATATACTTCTTTAAAATATTCATCAATGGAATATTGTTCCACATAGTTATCATGATATAAAGAATCATTCTTCAAAATAATAGAAGCAACAATAGGAGGTCTAGAAAGCATAGCAACTACCTTGTTACTCGTACCCTTTTTTTACTTGATTACCAAATGAAATTGTTGTAGAAAACCCATCCACTTGTAATATTGAGATTGTTTCAGTTTGGTTTGTGCTTGGAGATACTATAAAGGTTGGTGATCTGTATGTATGATTGTTTCCTTCCTTAACAAGCAGTGCTTCCATTTCTTTACGCTTTGAACTAATGCATACAACTCTTTATCATATGTAGGAAAGTTAACAACAACTTGGTTACAAGTTTTAGAGTGGTAACAGATAGTCTTACGATATTGCATCAATACTGCACCCATGGCATATCCATTGGCATCTATCTTGGTCTTGAAGGGTTGTTGAAGATTCATAGGTGTTAATACTAGTGTGGTACTGATATTTTCCTTCAAAGTGTCGAAATCTTTTTATTGTGTTCCTCCCCACTGAAAAACATTTTTCACACTGGTTAAGGCATGCAAAGGAGCTGCTATAAAGGAGAAGTTTGATATGAATTTCCTCCAATACTGGACTGCACCTAAGAAGCTTCGTATCTTGGATACACTTTTGGGATCATGCCAATTTACAATTACATCAATCTTGGAAGGATCAATTTTTAATTGTCCTCCTACAATATGACCTAAGTACACAAGTGTAGTCTTGCAAAATTCACATTTGGACAATTTTACATACAACTTTTCCCTTTGAAAAGTATCCAATACTTGTTTTACATGCCTTACATGTTCATCCCAAGTTCCACTAAATATAAGAATGTAGTCTAAATATACAATCACAAAATCATCTAGAAAAGGCCTAAATACATCATTCATCACATGCATGAAGGTCGTCAGAGCATTAAAAAGCCCAAACAACATAACTAACCTCTCAAACAATCCCTATTTGGTTTTAAAGGAAGTCTTCCATGCATCCTGTTCTGCAACCCTGATCTAATGGTATCCACTGCGCAAATCCAACTTGGTGAAATAAACAACATTCTTTAACTAATCAAGTAAATTGTCTATACGAGGAAGAGGGTATCGATTTTTCACCGTGATTTTATTTAAGGCCTGGTAATCGACACACATTCTCCATGTTCCATATTTCTTTGGCACCATCATGATCAGAGAACCAGAAGGATATGATATGGGCTCGATGACCCCTTGATCTAATAATCCTTGTACCTACTTCTTGATCTATGTCATCTCTACAACTGACATCTTTTACATGCCCACATTAGGAAGAGGAGAATCTTGCTGAAGATGTATTTCATGTTGTATTTCCCATTAGGAGGTAATCCATCTGGTTCCTGGAAAATATTATCATACTTAGAAACGATATCAATTAATTATTTCTTATGAGAAGGATCACATCCTTGGAAAGCATTGTATGTTCTGACATCTTTCTCCCTTACAACCATGAGTACATATCTCTTGTTAGTGTTTATGAGTCTCTTCATTTGTCCTGCACTAATAAGTGTCGTGTTTACTGTTATGTTGTGAGCTCTAACAATATATTCCACTCCCCCCCTAGTAAGGTGGTATTTGTTCTCATGACGAAAGAAGACTAATTTTCTATCATAAAGATAAGGACTCCCTAACACTATGCCACATATATCAAGTGATACAACATCCAAATCCACTTCATCAATCAACTTTGAAGCAATAGAAAATCTGACCCTACATTTCTGGGTGACATTAAGTTTTTCTTTATCACATACCCAACCAAGAGGATAAGGCTTTGGATGCGGTTTTGTTTCAAGACCCATCTTTTTTACAAGTGCTTCAGATATCAAGTTTACTTGGGAACCCGGATCAAATAATGTATCTATCTTAGTGTGTTTAGATACAAGTCTTATATGAAATAATTCACTCCTCTTCCATTTATCATCATGAGATTCATTATTGGAATTTGAACTAGCATGAAGGGAATATTTACCTTGTACTCCAACCATTGTGATCTTTCCTTTATCTTTTGAATTGGAACCAAGATCTTGTTGCATTGTAGCAACGATCTTTGTCTTCCCCTTTCCACTGAACTACTTCGGTATCTTCTCTGGATGTAGTTTCCAACAGTGTTCATCATCGTGACCACTTTTCTTGCAATGAGTGCAAGATGGATTTCCTTCTTCTCTCTTTACAGTGGTGGTCTTCTTGTCCTTACTTTTAAACTTATTAAACATATTATGTGGGAGATTGGAAGGTTTCTTTGTGGGATATTCTTGAACATGCTTTCCCCTGTTCTCAAGCTGAGTGGCTTGCACACAAAC